>PVIU01002756.1:117755-162683 GCA_004026605.1 Ondatra zibethicus | reverse complement strand
AGGGCTGGGCGCTGGTGTGTATTGGTAGCCAGGAACCAGCGGAAGGGCCCCGTAGGGCTGGGCGCTGGTGTGTATTGGTAGCCAGGAACCAGCGGAAGGGCCCCGTAGGGCTGGGCGCTGGTGTGTATTGGTAGCCAGGAACCAGCGGAAGGGCCCCGTAGGGCTGGGCGCTGGTGTGTATTGGTAGCCAGGAACCAGCTGAAGGGCCCCGTAGGGCTGGGCGCTGGTGTGTATTGGTAGCCAGGAACCAGCTGAAGGGCCCCGTAGGGCTGGGCGCTGGTGTGTATTGGTAGCCAGGAACCAGCTGAAGGGCCCCGTAGGGCTGGGCGCTGGTGTGTATTGGTAGGTTGGGCCCTGCTGTGGGCCTGACTGCACAGCACTGGCTTTTGTCTGCAGACTGTTACCTCTTCTCCCTACCTTCCATGGGTTGCAGGTGTTCGTCTCTAGTTTTGGACACAGCTCCCATTTACTCATTTCTCCTACCTCCAGTGAATAGTTGATCCTGGTGTGAGTCCTGAAAGCAAGACTTGGTGCTCCTTTGAGAGGTTTCTGTCTAGTCTGCAACCAGGTTTGCTCTAGAGCTCCCAGAGATTGCACCAGTTACACACCTGCTTCCACCTCACAGAGCCCTAGGCTTCTCTTCTTGAGCAGCTTCTGATCAGCCTCGAAGCCTGACATGCCCCCAAGTCCTTTTTGCCTTTCTTCTCTCTGTGCTAGGCTGTATGCATTGCTCTGGTACCTGCATGGGTGGCCCCAGCTATGTCTCCACAGAGGAGCTCGTTCTCCTTACTGATGCCTTGGAGTGGAGTGAGTTCAGTCCTCCAGCATCCCATTTTCACACAGCAGCTGTAGTTCCTTATTGTCCTCTAGCTTTGGGGCAGCAAGAGGGCAGCCTCTACAATGTGCAGTGGCTCAAGGGGTTGGCCTGGGTGATGGTGCAGTGTGGGGGTATCCATAGCGAGTTCCCTGGTGCTTACGTGTCAGCTTCTACAGAGGGTGGTCTGTGCCACTTTGTGCAAAGGCAAAATGGTGGGGAGGGAGGAGGATGCTGGAACTCAAGCTGGAGCTAAGACTGGGCCTCAGCACACCCTGGTGAAGACAAGACAGTGCAGCTGCTGTTGCTGGCAGGTACTAAAGCCATTTTGGAAGTAGAGGGAGGCATCCAGGGTTGGGTGGAGAGAGAAGGTGGAGAGCAGGGGACACAACCAGAGTAGGCATGCCACTCCTCATCGAACCCCTGGATCCTGTCTTCAAATGATAGCAGTGCCTTCCATATTTAAACAGAAGGCTCAAGGAGAGAAACATCCACCTATGATGGTGTAGGGAAAGATCCAGGATGCTTCCAGTTTCCCCACTCTATCACACTCCAGCTCCCCCCAGGTGGCCCACCATCTCTTTGGAAGGTGGTTTGAAAGAGCTCAGAGCTGTGGACTCAGTAACAGCAAGACTGCATGTTGGCTGGGGGTTCTGGTAACTTCTGATCAGGTGAATGACACCAGCAATGTATGACAGCTACTCCATATGTAGTGAAGATTTAGAAGGAAGCGACGGGCTAGTTAGGGAGGTCTTTTCTGGAGAGGGAATGGAATCCAGGTTACAAATGCCAGACAAACATTCTAGCACTGAGCTACACCCTCAGCCCGTTTTTTAAAAAAGGGGTATGGCCAGAAAGGAAGGTTGTTGGGTATTCCCAGTTAAGGCTGCTGTACCAGTGCGCTGGCATTCATTGTGGTTGGCAGCAGAAATGGGGTAGGGACAGACAGACATTTCAAAGAAGTCCAGTTGGGGAAAGGTGTAGGATGTGCTCTAAACCCGTGAGCCATCTCTCCAGACTTCTTTTTCTTGCCTTGCTAGCAAATGAGCGCTCCCCAAGCTTGGACTGGGCTGGGCACACGGGTAAGGTGACAGCTGAACAGAGAAATAGGCTCCAGGTGGCTGCAGCTTGGTCTGCATGTGAATTAAGTCCTGGAAGGCCGGGCACTGCCAGTGGTAACTAATTAGAGCCGCTCTCTTCCCTGCTGCTGGAGAGGCAAGGCAGGTGCTTCCATATCAGGGGACTGGGGCCAGGGAATTGGCAGGAGGGCTTGAAAAGAGCCCCTTGGAGATGGCTCTGGGTTCAACTCCAGAGTGCCACCACCTAGCTGAGTGACCTTGAGCAAATGTCATTATGTCTCTGAGTCTATTTATAAAATGGGGAAGAGTTGGTATGAGTTTGGAGATTTCTCAGGCTCCACCCGGTTCTGAAATTCGGCAATTTCTCAACTAGGGTGCATCCATCCTGTGAAGGGTTAGGGAGGGCACTGGTAAGAAACTACCATCAGTCCGTAGCAGAATCCGTTGGGCCAGGACGGGACTGGCAAAGCCATGCCCTTTGGGAAGAGACTTTGAAAGCCAGATCGCCCATAGCCAGGAACAAGGCTAGGGTTCTAGTTGCCATCCCTGGGGCCAGAGACCTTGCTGGGTAAGACGTGTCAAGTGTACAGCATTGCCAGAAACGCTGAGGCAGGGCCACAGCCCACCTTCCCATCTCCTGGGTGTGTCCCAGAGTTGCTTGCCTCTTGACTACTCTAGCTGCCGGCAGTGGCAGAGTGACACCCTAGGTGCCCAGGACAGGCTGGGAAAGGGGCAAAGGAGGAGCAAAGCCCAGGATAGGAGTGGGCAGGAGGGAGCAGGCGCGGTAGGCACTAGGAACAGCTGGAGGGAAGGAGATCCTGCTCTGGGGAAGCCCTACGGGTGCGGCTCTACAACACCCCCTCCTCCCGGTCGGTTATTTCGGACCCCGGGACCCGATCCCGGGTCCGGCTTGGGGAGCCTAGCAGGTCTGGAAGCTGCTATATTTAGCCCGCGAGGCAGGCGAGAGGAAAACTATTTATAGATCAAACAATCCGCACTCCCTGCGTCAATGGAACCCCGCGTGCGTCACGCGCACAGACATTCCAGGCCCCCCTCTTCGCCCCGCCCCCTCGGGCTCCCCGTCCCCGCGCCTCCTCCTGGCCGCCTCCCGCCGGAACCGCGCCGCCCCCCGCGCCCTTGTATGGCCAAAGCTCGCCGGGCCGCGTGCGTCAGTGGCGCCCCCGCCCCTCCCCATGCGTCACGGAGCGCTTAAGAGGAGGGTCGGGCTCGCCAGGGGAGCCCCAGTGCAGGAGGCGGTGAAAGTTGGGGGAGTGTGCGAGAAGGACTGCGGAGCGCACGCGGGACGGGGCTGCGACTGGGTCGCTGGTCCAGGCCAGGGGGAACAGCAGCCGGCCGGGTAGGTATCCCGCGGGGAGTGTACGTCTGTTTCTATGGGTGGTGCACGAAAGAGATGGGTGTACGCGCGGGCGGAAAGGATGTCTTCGGGTCGGCTTGCGAGGATGGCTGTGTAGAGTGCATCTGTGGTGTTTAAAGGGTAGCTCTTGGAATGGAGTGAGCTCGCGCTTGAGGTTTGGGGACTGGGTAAAGGGTCTGCAAGGTGGTTGGTGCAAGTAGGTAGTGGAGGCCTCTCCAGCGGTTGTTTTTTTGGTTTGATTTGGTTTTCCCCAGGGCGCCCAAAGATGCACACCGTACTCTGTGTTTGGGTGCTGATTGTGGGGTGGGGGTTGTCTGAGCATCTTGCGGGGGTGGGGGGAAGGTATACAGTAGAGCTTCCGCGCTGCTGGGATCCATCCAACTCCGTATAGGATTGGATTTCCTCGCGTCTCCCTCCTAGGCTGTTAGCCCCTTTCACAGTTGTTTACTTAACACTTTATAGGCTGTAAATTTTCAGATTTCCCCTACTGAACTTTCTGATTGGCGCAGGAAGACCTGGGGATTGCTGAAGGAAATGGCTAGCTAGATTGGCGGGGGTAATTGCTGTGTTGGACTAAGTTGGCAGGGTCAGGCTGTCTAGAAGCATAGGAAGGATCTTTTAGCCCTATCCTGGCACAGTCCGGGAAAGGGGCACGTGGAGACTGGGTGGAAGTTGCTTATGCTGGAGTCTTAGTGTGGTACTGACTAGGGGATAACCCTCTTGCCAATCCAGATTGGCTTGCAGATCACCCCAATGGTCCCTGTTGAATCTGTTAAGTAGCCTGCAGCCTGAGGCTTGTTCACCTAACAGGTGCAAGACACAGTGTTGCCAAGACCTGCCCTAAGCCGGATTCTCCCACTCCCTCCTTCAACCCCGCCTCTTCCTCCTCCTCCCCTTGGGACTACCCCACCCCCGCCCCCTTCAGGAGCTAGATACAGGTCTCTGTCTTGTGTGTGTTGCTGACTGTGTGCCTGAAGCAGGGTAGACTGGCGGGGGTTGATCCGGATGTAGGATGTCCAAGTGGAGAAACAGGATTTGAATGAGGCTGGAACAAATGCCCAGTTCTGACTGGCTGCCACTCTTCTTCCTCCACCTCCAGCCCATCCCTGCCTAGGCTTCTGCCCTCAAGCAGAGGCAGAAGTGGCCATGTTTATTTCTCACAGGTGCTGTATGCTTGAGGGAAACACCACTGGGCAGACAGGGCTGGAACTTGGGGTTTCTATTATTTGTGTGGTTGCATGTCAGGCCAGGGGTGGAGCTGTCCTGTCCAGGCACCTAGGGATGGGGTGGGGATGGAAGAAATACTGGACCAGAGGACTTCAAGAGCTTCTGGACAACAAGTGGTGACAGTCTTTGTCCCATTACTACCCCATCTCCTGTGCCAGCTTCAGTTCCTATGGGGTTGCCTTTTCAGCTAGGAAGGCTAGGACTGTTCCAGACTCCAGACTAGGAGTTTAGAAAGGACTTGAGGTCCTGGAGCCACCTCTGCAGGATTTCTCACCAGACAGAAACATTTCTATCTCTGATATTTCAGGTGCTCACTTTGGGGAGGGGGAGTGTGACTTTGCCAAGCCCCTGAATGCTACAAGAAACAGACATCTGCTTTAGCAGAGGAACATAGGCAGGGGCAGGCTGTCTTCACGTACTACCCATAGGCTCCTGCACTCTGCTAACAAGCATGCAGCTTGCTGGACTCTGAGTGTCCTCTTATAAAAACGACCGGGTTAGCTGAGAAATTCCTCTTGAGGGTGGTCTTTTCTCCTGTGTGTCCAGAGGTTCCTCTCTAGGTCTTCCTGCTCAGTCCCTCACCTCCCTCCAGTATATGTATTTAAGACTTTATTCTTAATTATTTTTAACTGTGTGTGTGTGTATGCACACACACATGAATCCTACAAGGGTAGAGGCATCAGATGCTCTGGAGCTGGAGTTACAGATGGTTGCGAGCCACCTGATATGGGTACTGGTAACTGAACTTGGGTCCTCTGGAAGAGCAATGCCTGCCCTTAACCACTGAGCCATCTCTCCAGCCCCCAGTGTATGGTATTTAAACGTCTGTAGCTGTGTTACCCAATAATTCTCCCAATGCCTGGAAACATCCTAGAAAGTACAGAGTTGGGACACAGTCCCAAATAGTAGGACTAGGTGCTTGTGGGATCAGCACACAGGGCTGAGGCGGGGCAGGGATCTGGCGCTGCCTTGCTCCGAAAACTCTGATAGACAGTTGTTCCATGGTCCCTAGCTTCTCCTCCATTTCCTGGATGTCTGTGGAGGCAGACACTGGGGTGGGGGGGAGTGAGGAAGGGGAATGCAGAGTCTGGGGTGTGCCTGGGAATGTATTCCCAGGAAGTGCCTGGTTGAAAAACCAGCAGATCTGCTCCTGGGGGCCTCTCCCAGCCCCCACCCATGAACAGGAGGCTGAGAGTTGGAGGCACACAGCTTCCCCCTGTTTCTGCAGGGAGGTGCTGGTTGGTGCCTTCCGTAGGGTTCCCAGGCCCATGGGGATGTGGCTGGCCCTGGACTGTGCTCTGTGGGCTTTGTGGCTCATGGAGTGGGGTAGTGCCTAGGCTGGGGGATGAGGGTTCCTGGGTTCTGTGGTACTTCCACCTGGCTGCCTTTGGTCTATCAAGCTTTTTGCTTCTTCTTACTGGCTCCTCCCCTTCCTCCGTGGGTCTCCTCCTTCTTCAGAGATGCCCTGTATCCAAGCCCAATATGGAACACCAGCAACAAGCCCAGGACCGCGTGACTACCTGATGAGTGACCCTCTGGCTCTTGAGTTCAGCAAGTCTACCATGGACCTGGCCAGCCCTGAGGCAGCACCCACTGCACCCACTACTCTGCCCAGCTTCAGCACCTTCATGGACGGGTATGCCGGAGAGTTTGACACCTTCCTGTACCAGCTGCCGGGGACAACACAGCCATGCTCCTCAGCTTCTTCGTCGGCTTCCTCCACGTCTTCTTCCTCATCCTCAGCCACCTCTCCCGCCTCTGCTTCCTTCAAGTTTGAGGACTTCCAGGTGTATGGCTGTTATCCCGGCACCCTGAGTGGCCCATTAGATGAGACCCTGTCCTCCAGTGGCTCTGATTACTACGGCAGCCCCTGCTCAGCCCCCTCGCCATCCACACCCAGCTTCCAGCCGCCACAGCTCTCTCCCTGGGATGGCTCATTTGGCCACTTCTCCCCCAGCCAGACTTATGAAGGCCTTCGGGCATGGACAGAGCAGTTGCCCAAGGCTTCTGGGCCTCCACCACCTCCAACCTTCTTCTCCTTCAGTCCCCCAACGGGTCCCAGCCCCAGCCTGGCCCAGAGTTCTCTCAAGCTGTTCTCACCGCCGTCCACCCACCAGCTTGGGAAGGGAGAGAGCTTTTCCATGCCAGCGGCTTTCCCCGGCTTGTCACCCTCTTCTCCGAACCTTGACACTTCCGGGATTCTGGATGCACCTGTGACTTCCACCAAGATCCGGAGTGGGGCTTCAGGTGGCAGTGAGGGCCGCTGTGCTGTTTGTGGGGACAACGCTTCCTGCCAGCATTACGGGGTCCGCACCTGTGAGGGCTGCAAGGGTTTCTTCAAGGTATTTTGCCATTTTGGGGTGCCTACAACTTGTTGGAAGTGGGAGTGGAGTGGGCCATCACATTGAGATCTGAAGTAACCTTCACAGCTGGTTCTGTCCTGCAGGAATCGGGGACAGTTGTATCATTTTCCCAGGGACCCACCAATTTCAGACCTGGGACCCTTCCTTCACGAGGGCCCACAGATCTGTAGGTCTGCAGAAAGCTAGGGAAGGGGGCAGAAGGTGTGGCCTGCAGTAGTGGTCTAGTAGGCAGCCTCTGGTTCTGCTCTGCCCCACCCTCCCCTTGGTAACAAGGGGGCCACAGGCACTTGTGTTCCTGGCACTGGATGAAAGAGTCCAGGCAGAGGGTTTGGTTCTTGCAGTGGGGGTGGACTTAGGAACAGGCTGTGTGTTTGTCCCAGTGCTGGGTGCCCGCTTGGCTTCCCTTCTCCACCCCCATCCCCTTAACGCTCTCTTCCTTGTCCCAGGAAAGGGCAGGTGGACAAAGGAAGACACCTGTTCAGAATGGGTGTCTGGACAGCCTTGGGAGTCCCTAGCATAGTCTTAGGTTCTGGGAGCTTTCTTTTGAGGCAGAATCCTCCCCCAATGTGTCCCAGACTTCTCTCCCCACTCTGGACTTCCATTTCTCCCTCCCCTGCACCCAAATGTTAGGAAAATAGCTATGAACAGAGGGTGCTTTTGTCTGCGTCGGCAGCAGGATCGGAATGGTCCCCTCCCCTAGGCCTCCCCCCTCCATGCTCTGACAGCCTGTTCCGTGTTGCCCCCCCTCCAGCGTACAGTGCAGAAAAGTGCCAAGTACATCTGCCTGGCAAACAAGGACTGCCCTGTGGACAAGAGGCGGCGGAACCGCTGCCAGTTCTGTCGCTTCCAGAAGTGCCTGGCTGTGGGCATGGTGAAGGAAGGTGGGTGGTTAAATGGGGCCCTTGGCATAAGTGACCTGATAGGATCGGGGGCAGCCAGGGTTACCAGGCATCTGCACCTAATTTCAGCTCCCACCTCTAGACTCCAGCCCCTAAAAGCAGATGGCAGCTTCCACCTGCCTTGCTGGCAAGGGTGGGGTGGGCCTGAGTTCTCCGTTTTTGACTTCTCAGAAATGGTGTGTATAGTGTGGGCTGAAGACCCCTTCTCCAGATTCCTTCATTCCCTACTTCATGATTGCATGTTTCTCTGCAGTTGTCCGGACAGACAGCTTAAAGGGGCGGCGTGGCCGGCTGCCTTCAAAGCCCAAACAACCCCTAGACGCCTCTCCCACCAATCTCCTTACTTCTCTCATCCGGGCACATTTGGACTCTGAGCCTAGCACTGCCAAGTTGGATTATTCCAAGGTGAGGTCCCGCCCACCCAGCCTGCTCCTGGGAACATATGCTGCAATGTCTTTGTGCATGTTAGGGAAGCTTCTCTTTCCAGGGCAATGTTAGAAAATGGGAAACCCCCTCGGCATTGGCTAGCTGGAGAAATGCACTGGGGTGGATGTAGAATCGGGGAATCATCGATTACAAACAACTGCCATAGCCCTGGGTTTTCCTGTGGGGATTGCCGAGCAAATGAGTGTAGGGCTCATTTGCATTCCTGGATCTGGTGTCCCAGTGCGGGACACAGCTGTGAGTGTGCAGCAGCAGGTGGTGCTTACCTCTCCGTGGTCCCTCAGTTCCAGGAGCTGGTGCTGCCCCGCTTCGGGAAGGAAGATGCAGGCGATGTGCAGCAGTTTTATGACTTGCTCATGGGTTCCCTGGAAGTTATCCGAAAGTGGGCAGAGAAGATCCCTGGCTTTGCTGAGCTTTCCTCCGGAGACCAAGACCTGCTGCTGGAGTCGGCCTTCATGGAACTCTTCATTCTCCGTCTGGCCTACCGGTGAGCTGCCCACCCTCCATCCTCCTGGTCCTAGCCCTGCTGCCCCAGCCTGTCCGCACCCGAGTCCTGACTGTCATCTACCTCCTGCCAGATCTAAGCCTGGTGAAGGGAAGCTCATCTTTTGCTCAGGCCTGGTGCTACACCAGCTACAGTGTGCCCGAGGCTTTGGCGACTGGATTGACAGCATCCTAGCCTTCTCACGGTCCCTGCATACCTTTGCTGTTGATGTCCCTGCCTTTGCCTGCCTGTCTGCTCTGGTCCTTATCACTGGTGAGTAGCAAGCACCAGACTGGGCTCAAGGGTTGCAGGTCCGTTGGGTAGGTGGCATCTAGCACTGTGGGGCCCCTAGAGTGCCCGCAGCATTTGGGATGTCAGGACCTGGAGAGGTACTCAGCTGTATCCGTCTCTAAAGCTCACATCAACCTTCGAATGACCCCAGGCTCCCCAAGATACAGCCTTAGATGCTGGGTATCTGGTGTAGGGTTTCAGTTAGTTTTGAAATCTCCCTGTCAATCTTACAGCACACAGAAAAGTGCATGCATGAAGTTTTCACACGCTGCACTTGGATAGTCAGCACTGTGGTCCAGAAATAGAGGAGCAGCCTCAGCTTTGTTAGGCTCCCTCCCTTTCTTGTGTCTGTAAGAGGCAGCCGCTCCGCCAGCCACAATGGTTGTGTGTGTCGTGGCTATTGGTATTACTTATATCATGGTGGAAGGGCTCCGTAGCTACAATGGCTGTGTGTGTCGGGGGTGTTGGTATATGTATCACAGTGGAAGGGCTCTGGTGACATATGTAGAGGTTCCTGGTCTGTTCTTCTACCTCCTTTTCCACTTAAAATTCTTAGAGGACCTACCTGAATAGAAGAACAAAATTGGAAGAGCTGGGGCTTGAAGGGGTAATGAGGCCTATACTTAGCTCTCCTTGATGGCAGCCCTAAGTCACTCCTGTGAAGCCCCAGACTTTCTTAGAACTATGTAGAACCTGTACCCCAGAAAACCTGGATTAGGATTTTATTTTGTTTTCAAGCTGTCTGGGCCTCATTCTCTCTTGGAAATGATCGTTTTAGATGCTAACCAGTCAGGGGAATGGGCTCTTGTGGCACATGCTGGGGAGCTGGGCGGGTTTGTAGGGAAGATGGGCCCACTGAGTGGCTTACTCTGCATTCCCTGCTGCAGACCGACATGGGCTACAGGATTCTCGGCGTGTGGAGGAGCTGCAGAATCGCATTACCAGCTGCCTGAAGGAGCACATGGCTACTGTGGCAGGAGAGCCACAGCCAGCCAGCTGCCTGCCACGTCTGCTGGGCAAATTGCCTGAGCTTCGGACCCTGGGCAGCCAAGGCCTGCAGCGCATCTTATACTTCAAGCTGGAGGACTTGGCGCCCCCTCCACCTATTCTGGACAAGATCCTTATGGACACGTTGTCTTTCTGACCCCTACCCCCAACACGTGTGCACACGTGTGTGCTCTCATGTCACCCATGTGCCTTTAAGCCCACGGATCCCCAGAACACCCCACTCCCAGTCTGGTTTTGAGCTAAGACTGACTCACCTCCTCACTCCAGAAGATGTACAGGGCACTCAAGACCCGGGGGAGGGTGTGTATGCATGGGGGCGACCCCACTATTTGTCTTATCCCTGTAGCTCAGTCCTGGCCTTTGTGGTTTTTTTGTAAGATAAAAACATTTTTAACACACACCACTCTGCTGTAAATGAGCTGAAGTCGCTGTAAATACAGAGAGGAAGGGGTGAGGTGGGGGTGGGAGGAAGGGATGGGGCCCTCACCAGCCTGGGCAAGCCTTTCAGCCTCCACCTTGAGATCTCTTCCACTTTCCTTCCACATGTACATAACTGTCACTCAAGGTGAATGGCAGATTCTGATTTATATTTGTGTATTTTTCCTGGATTTATAGGATGTGACTTTTCTGATTAATATATTTAATATATTGAATAAAAAATAGACATGTAGCTGAAATTGAGTCCTTTCTCTGATGTCACTGCACAGTCGCTGCACTTACATAAGAGATGGCAACGGTGCTGGGCAAATCTTAGCTGTTGCCAACGAGTTGGTGAGCCTCAGCTACTCCCTTGTAGGTGGCAGGTCATGATGAAGCCTGCTTCATGTAGTCATTAAGCGAAACTCCGGAGCTAGCTTTCCTCTCTTACGCAAACACAACGTCTATCTGTACAGCACATATGATGTAGACTTGCTGTGTAGTTCAGTTGGCTTCACGATGACACACCTACTTCCTGAGTGTGGGGATTATAGATGAGCACCCTGTGCTTGCATGTGGAACTAACGTGGGAAGCCTCTGCCCTGCTGGCTGATGGGCCCACGGTGGCTGGTAACTATCCCAGCGTTTAGGGTAGCAGTCATAGGTCTAGCCTCAGGTCTCAGGTCTGTCTCTTAGGGTTCTGACCTTGGGGTAAAGGATGATTTAGGATTTAGGCTTTGGCGGGGTGGAGGGGCTGGTTAAGACAGGTTTCCCTGTGCAGCCTTGGCTGACCTGGAACTCTCTATGGATCAAGCTGGCCTTGAACTCACAGAGATCCACCTGCTTCTGCCTCCCGAGTGCTGGGGTTAAAGGCAGGCACCACCACTTGGCTAAAGTATTTTTAAAAAATATTTATTGATTAAAAAAGAAAAAAGCCGGACGGTGGTGGGGCATGCCTTTTATCCTAGCACTTGGGAGGTAGAGGCAGGCGGATCTCTGTGAGTCCGAGGCCAGCCTGGTCTACAGAGTGAGTTCCAGAACAGGCTCCAAAGCTACAGAGAAACCCTGTCTTGAAAAACAAACAAAAAAGAAAAAAAAGAAAAAAAAAAGTCCATGGTTTTAGCTAGGTGGTGGTGGTGCACACCTTTAATCCCAAAACTAGGGAGGCAGAGGCAGGTGGATCTCTGTGAGTCTATGGATCGAGTTGCAGGACAGCCAAGGCTAAATGGAGAAACCCTGTACAGAAAAAAAAAATTGCTGTGTATGCACACATGTGAGCATGCATGTCTATGTATGTGTGTGTATGTGTACATATATGCCATAGCATGTGTGTGGAAGTCAGAAAACAACTTGGAGGAATTGGGTCCCTCTTACCATGTGAGTCCCAGTTTGAGGGTAAGTTTTTTTTTAAAATATATTACTTTAGTTTTTTAAACTTTTATGAGCATTGGTGTCTTGCCTGCATGTATGTCCTTGTGAGGGTGTCAGGTCCCCTGAAACTGAGGTTACAGACAGCTGTGAGCTGCCATGTGGGTGCTGGGAATTGAACCCAGGGCCTCTGGAAGAGCAGCCAATGCTCTTAACCATTGAGCCATCTCTCCAGCCCCTGTGGTGCTTTGAACCACCTGAGACATCTCACCAGACCTTTTAAATTTGGGGGTGGCAGAAGGGGGTGATGCTGGTGGCCTCATATACAGTCAGCAAACTCTATCACTGTACCCCCAGGCCGCTGATTTTTTGGTTTGTACATTTGTAAAAACAGAAAGAGGAACAGGCCTGTCCTCATAGTGCTTCCAGGGTCAGAGGCGTGTTGATGTGTGTTCCTGAGCCTAGGAACGATGGCAGGGTCAGAGGCGTGTTGATGTGTGTTCCTGAGCCTAGGAGCAATGGCAGGGTCAGAGGCGTGTTGATGTGTGTTCCTGAGCCTAGGACAATGGCAGGGTCAGAGGCGTGTTGATGTGTGTTCCTGAGCCTAGGAACAATGGCAGCTGGTCTTAATGTAAATTTTAATTTAATCTCCATCCTCCATGTTCCTTCTGGGAGTCCCAGTGGCAGGCTCCATGCAGTGGGCAGTGCTTGGATTCTTGGCAGGCAGGAACTTTTGTTTTTTTGTTTTTTGGTTTTTTTGTTTGTTTGTTTTTGGTTTTTTGAGACAGGATTTCCCTGTGTAACAGTCCTAGCTATCCTGGAACTAGCTCCAGTGGACCAGGCTGGCCTTGAACTCACAGGATTTGCTTGCCTCTGCCTCCCGAGTGCTGGGATTAAAGGTGTGTGCCACCACCGCCCGGCGCTTGGCAGGAACTTAGGTGACACCTGTGCCCATGTCCTCAAAATGTTCTCCAGCTCCCTCATTCATCAGCAGCTCAATTAGCTGGCTAGGAAGCAGGTGCCGGTGCTGCAAACGTAGCTCGGTGAAGGAATGTTTGCCCCGAATGTGTGAGGCCCTGTGTTTGATAACCAGAACCTGAGGAGAGGTGGAGACGATATCTAGAGAACCATGAATCTAAACTGACAGCAACCATAGACCTGTGGCAGGCCGGCAAGAGCCAGCGCCTGACCACCTTCACTGTGCTTAGCATTGACTCATTCCCAGAATCTCACAGGAGCCTCATGGCGCAGCCGTTCCTCACCCCTGACCCAAGACCCAAGGCAACATCGCCATGGCCTCTTGATGCTGGAAATTGGATTAGACAGGGCAAAACCGTCTACTCTAGAGTCGGGAAGAAGTGAGACCTCCTTCCAGGCTCAAACTCCACGCGATTCCCTAAGGAACTCTGGCCATGCACTCTTACTTGAGATCTGCATTTTCAGCCTCAGGTCTAAAAAAGGTCCATGGCAGGCGGTGGTGGTGCACACCTTTAATCCCAGCACTCGGGAGGCAGAGGCGGGCGGATCTCTGTGAGTTCGAGACCAGCCTGGTTTACAAGAGCTAGTTCCAGGACAGGCTCCAAAGCCACAGAGAAACCCTGTCTCGAAAAACCAAAAATAAATAAATAAATAATAAATAAAAATAAAAAAGGTCCATGGGAAGACCATGTCTCGCATGGTGGATTCCCCCTTGGTGCTGCAGACTTCCAAACATGGACTCTGGGACACTAACTAGTCCTGAGTGAGCTCCAACAGCACCCCAGCCCCTTTGCCGTTAGAAGCCACTTCTTCACCAGCCCCGGTTTCCTCACTGGGAGCAGAATGGTGGTAGCTGGTGGCTCCCTCTCATTTTCTGTGTGCCTTTAGTACTGATAAGTGTAAAGACAGGGTAGTGCCTGAAACAAGGCAAAAGGACCCATACTTTCATGCTATTTATGGTGGAGCAAAGGAGGGTCTCAGTCTTCACAGGACTTTAAGCTAGTCTATTGAGCTGCGGCACGTGTATTTTTGTCCTCCAGGGCAGATGAGGACAATTGAGAATTCCCGATCCTTCGGCCTCCGCTACCTTACAGTCAGGAGCCACCATGACTTGCTTTTCTGTTTGGTTTGAGATAGTTTCACAGTGTAGCTCAGGCTGACCTTGAATTCTCACAATTCTCCTGCCTCAGCGTCCTGAGTGCTGGGATTATAGGCCTGTACCTAGATAAACATTAGCCAGTAAAGATGCTAATCCTCTTCCAAGGAAAGAAATGACTTCCCCAGGGTTTGTAAGTGGCAGTGCTGGGTGTGTGCAGTTTCTTGACCACTGGGATGCCCAGCCCGTGCTTTGCAAATAAAAGACTCTCCACTGACAACAGCTTCTTTCCAGAACTCTGGCACTTGGGGCACAGGGTGGGGGCTGACATGCTATCCTGCCCTGCCCCCCCCAGAAGGCTGGAGCCTGGAGGTAGGCTCTTTCTTTCCACCAGCAACTGGAAGAACTGGCCTCCAAGTCTTGCTAGGGGCTGAGGGCGAACAAGGGGGCATTGAGCCTATTGGGGCCTCACAATGGCGGCTCTGTCCTTGCTGGCCGGGGGCTGGGCCCGTTTCCGATGGGGACAATAGTCAAAAGGCAGTGACGCTGGCAGGGCCTGGAATCCCGGGTGGGATTTTCCAAGGCCTCAAAGCTTGCTGTTTGTCCTCATGGGAGACCCAGGAAACCTGCCTCCCTACTGCCCCCCACCCACGCTGGGCCTAGTGCCCAGAGGCCCTGGTCCCCTCCCCAGCCCTGAGGTGACTGTATCTTGGGAAGGGTCTGTTCTGAGGTGGGCACAGCGGCAATTCATTTTCTCTGTAGATCTGGAGGATTGCCTCACGTCTGGCTACCCAGTCTCCATTATGAAGGCAGTGGTGGAGGTCAGCCTTGAGATGAGGAACTTCTGAAAGTCATACGCTGTTGTTGAGGTGTGCTGTTTACAGGGACTGCTCTTACCCAGCATGCTCTGCTTCATGGCCCAGTAATGAAGAGGGAAGCATGAGAGGGCTTGTGAGGTGGGAGGCCACTTTGTGGTCCTGGGCAGTGGACAGGCATATAAGACAGGTCAGTGTTGTGTCCTGGCCAACGGTGGTTCTTGATGGCTTCATATGAGAGTTGAGCCAAGGATTCTAGGGGTCTTTAGCTTCAGGATCTGAGTGAGCCTAGTCCCTCCCCGACAAGTTTGACATGAAGGAGCGCAGGACCAATGGCCTCTTCAGAGCATGAGAGGACAAGTGAAGTCTACCTACTTGGTTTCCAGTTGTGACCAGGCTTGTTCCTATTGCCCCATAGCTCAGCTAACAGCCTCTTCTTCTCCTCTATGAACCTGGGCTCAGCTTCAGGCAACCTCTAGCTCTATGCTAGACATAGGCTCTCAGGCTCCTACCATGCCCTTCCATAGCTCTAAGTTTGGGAATGGTCTGGTAAAGGCCTCGAATGGCTAGCAGGAATTTAAACTTCAGAGCCAAGTGAAAGAAAAAGTCTCTTTACTGCCCCTTCTGAGGCAGGCTGTCCAGCTGGACTCCCAGCTGGTCCTGAATTCCAGGGGCTCCAGGAGCCCTTGGCCTTGGCCTCTGCCTTGTGCCTGCCTCCCCTAGCTCTTGCTACCTTGTCTTCCTCACCACCCTGGCTCCCCTCTTGTCCTGCTGGACCCTGAACCTGGCAGGCTGCGGGGGGGGGGGGCACTTGAGGTCTCTTCAAGGTCTGACCCAGACACTGGCAATATCTAGCCTCCACTCAGGACATAAATCAGGCTCCCTGTGGCTGCGGGGGTTGTGGGTGGCAGCTGAGCCAGTTAAGGGAGGGTGTTGGGGGGGCAGTCCTGGTTGGTACATGCTGTGTTAGCAGGGAACGGTGCCCAACTGCAAGCCAGGCAGACCTGGTGCTGACTGGCCCTGCTTATCCAGCTTGGGGCCCCCACCCAGGAGACCAGCCTTGGGGTAACCAAGCAGGAAACCTGGATCCTTTCCCAGTATGTCAGGGAGCTGGAATATTGTAAAGATGGATGGTCCTCATCTAGCATGAAACCAGGGCCAGAGAAACAGTCCCCGGGGAAAGATTCAGACCCCAACCCTAATCAGAGCCATGAACTGGCCCTCTGCCAGGATGATCACATAGACGCCTTCCCCAGGAATGATAGATACACACATGCTCTCAAAGAGACAAATGCATAGCTTTTTAAGGGAGGACTCTCTCTCCTGAGGGACGGACACACAGAAGTAAAGTCCCACTCACACCCTAAGGTGGCCAGACATACAGGCCTTTGCAGGAGATGAACGCATGGCACTTGAAACACAAGAAGGAAGGGCAGATCCCTAAAAATCCTGAGGCCAGGCAGAGCACATGAGCACCCAGCCTGGTGAGGCTGGCAAGCTGGGGCCAGGAGTCTGATTTCTCACGATCCTTGCCACTTTCTCTACTGTCTTTTCCACTTTCTCCTTCGCTTGGCTGCTTCCTCAGCCACAGAGGCAGGAGGCAGAGGAACCCTTGCTTTTGGTCCCAGGGGACCCTTGTCAGAAAAGGACAGTTGGTCTTCTCTGCTCCCCATGGCCTAGATAAAGGGTCAGCAGAAATGGTTCTGACTATCCAGCAAAGCTGGCCATCGTCAGGAGCCCCCAGCCTGACGTCAGTCCCACTCATTGTTGTTGCTGGGGCTTGAGTCACGCCCAGTGACGCCACTGGGGTCAGCTCTGCAGCAGCTGGAGTGGCCTTCAGGGCCAGTTTCAGGGCTCAGTTCTCCCGCTGGGTGCACCCCAGGGTGAGGTGGGGCCATCTGAGGCCACATTCATCAGGGCAACGCCAGCTGCCTGCTTCCAAGGACTTGGGTTGGTCTTCAAGGTCTTTCCCCAGGCCTTCGCTGCACCCTAGTCAGTGTCCTGCTGCCTGGCTGCTGGAACACCAAACTCTGACGGAGGAATCTGCTGCCTCTGTCCCTGCCTGTGCTGCCTCAGAGTTCCACTCTCAGCCTTCAGTAAACCCTCCCTGCCGGCTTCTTCCCCTTCTCCAGAAAACCCTGAAGCTCCACAGCTTCCTGGCACCCTTCCCCTCCTGCCTATCTGCTCAAGTTGCTGTCCTATGCTCTCTGCAGTGGCCTGGCTTTTCTTACCATGTCTAGTCACTTCCCACCTTTCTGAGAACGGGACTTGCTCCTTCTCTTAACACTGGTGGATTTCTTGTCTATTTTGTTTTGATATGATCTTTTTTGCCGTATGACCCAGGCTGGCCTGTGGACTCTAATCCAGGCTGGCCTTGAAGTCTTGATCCTTTTGCCTCAGGCTCCCAAGGGCTGGGTTTACAGGCCAGTATTAGCAAGCCTGGTTCCCTCTACTTTGAACGTGTCCCTTTCCCTTTCAGGCCACCGGTGTCTCCCTAGGATGACAGCAGTAGCGCCCTCCTCATTCTTTCTGGCCCCACAGAACCTGCTGTCATTTCTTACAGGCCATTTATTTTTCTTTCCATTTTTATTTATTTTTTATTTTTTTTGTTTTTTGAGACAGGGTTTCTCTGTTGCTTTGGAGCCTGTCCTGGAACTAGCTCTTGTAGACCAGGCTGGCCTCGAACTCACAGAGATCCACCTGCCTCTGCCTCCTGAGTGCTGGGATTAAAGGCGTGCGCCACCACCGCCCAGCTAAACAACTGTATCTTGATCATAGGGGTCAAGGCATAGTATTGGAGAATTCATGCCACATACAACCATTTTTTTTTTTTTTTTTTTGGCTAAGGCTGGACTATTCAGACAAGGATGGGACTCAGGGTTTGGGTGCCCTGGAAGAAGTCAGGAATGTCTGAGGAGGCAAGGCTTGGCTAGCATGTGAAACCAGAGAGACGAAAGAACTCAGCTCAATGACAGGCAGCAAAGGCTCAACAGGGAGGATGGACTGTGGGGCAGGGAGAAGAGTGATGTAAAGAAGACAGGCATGGTGTGGGCCTGTCATTTCAGTGCTGGGGCGGGGGGAGGGTGTCAAGAATCATAAGCCAGCCTTGGAAAGAGGCTTTATCAAAATCACTCATGCAATAGCAGTACTAAAAACAACAACAGCAACAAAGTGAACAAAATCATCAGTAGAGAGAAGAAAGAGCTGTTACGGGGCCCTGGCAAGTGTCTTAGAGTTTGCAGAGACACAGCTACGTGCATGGGAGGAGGTGATAGATGTGAGGGATGGAGGTTTATTACAGGGAATAGTTTACACTGTTACGACGAGGGCCCAAGAGCTGATGGCAGCAACGGGAAAGCCTGGAGAGCAGAAGGCTTAGTTTGAGTCTGAATGCTGCAGCTGGGGACTCAGAGACTCAAGAGAGGGCTGATGTCCCAGCCCTAAAGCAGTAAAGAATGCCCCTTGCAGGAGAATGAGGCTTTGATCAGGCTATACCTGATCAGATGATGCCCGCCACACTAGGGAGGGTCATCTACTTCATTTAGTCTACCACTTTGAAGTGTTACTCCCAACAGAAACACCTTCACACGTGTCTGACAAATGTCTGGGTGTGTTTCAGTCAAGTTGAAGGTGACGCATACAGTTAACTATCACAGTAAACCAGGGCACACCAGTGAGCACCAGTTACATGATCTGTAGGCTGGGGCTGGTGAGTAGAGTTTTATCTCTCTTAAAGGCACTGTTGTGGGTAAGTCAGCACTGCAGCATCTCTCAAGTGCAGGTATGCATGACCGCTACCAGGGCTGCATGGTGTCCTCGATGGTGCCAGCAAAGATCCTGAGATAGAGGAGGGTAGAGTTGTGGCTTAGTGGTAGAGAATTTGCCTAGGATTCACAAGCCCCTATGTCAATTTCCAACACACACACACACACACACACACACACACACACACACACACACACACACACACACACACCCTGGTTCTAACCCCCAGGAGCCTTATTGTACTTACTCCTCCCGATGGATCAATAGAGTAATCTTTAATGCATTTTAGACTCCAAATTCAGCAGTATCCTGTGGTTTAAAATTGACACGGTGGAAAGCTGGCAAAGATAGTAAAAATCAAGGCGGTTCCCTGCTACTCAGTAGGTGCTGCATTTTTGACTCTTTCTGGTTGGTGAGACGTATTAGAGAATGGTAGTGTGTGTGGAGGGTTCTGCAGAAGGCAGACAGGTGAGCTTCTGTATTGGCAAAATGCACCCGTTTGAACTTCAGGTCTGCTATTTGCTCAGTGATCTAAGTAAGTGACTTAGCTTCTCTCATGGTCAATTTCTTATTCACCTTGTAGGATTGCTAGATACAAGACATTCATTCACTGCTTTGGGAGATGAAATGTGTTTGGAACAACTCAGGAGTGCCCCCTGTTGGAAGTTGAGGACAGCACGTTCTCCAGGAGGCAACAGCAACAGACCAAACCCTGTGTGGGTTCTGGCTTAGCAACCACAAAGTCAACTAAATACGCTCCGAGAAATTATACAGCAGGAGCACTTAATTTGTATTCATAGAACACCTTATAGATCACAAAGATCTTTCTTGTGGTCCTTCACAGAAATTTCAAAATGGGTAATGTCAGAGAAGCAACCGTGTAATCGTTAAAATGATAGAACACCAAGTAGTGCTTCTGTATGGAGATAACTTAGGGAAATTAAGCTCCTTTTTCGAAATCTTCTTGTGGGTCTAAGCTCAGGGAACCTGACTGTTAGGCACTTTAGGCCAGCACAAATTCGGCCACCCACTGAGCGTCGTGCAGCACACCGGCGTGCGCTCATCTCCAGGGAGCCCCTCAGATGTTAAGGCCTGGATCTTGAGATCCCTGCTGTCTTAGGGCTGTCAGCGCCAGCCGGGGACCACGCATTGGTCGCCGATGACTCCGCTCGGCCACCAGAGGCAGCGCAGAGTTCACCCGTTCCTTCTTTCCCTCTTGTCTCGATGGCGGAAGTGGGTTGTACCAGCCCAAACAACGTTCTCGCTGGTAGGCGTGAATAGACTCGTCCAAATGAGGGGGTTGTTTTTTTCACCGAGTCTTATGACCCGAAGCAAGATCAAGAAAAAAAACCTAACACTTAAATATGGAGCACTATAAGAGCTTATGTGGATCGTGAGAGCTTTCCGACGCTGCGGCTGCAGCTGTGTAGGGCTGGGTCGGGCCGAGCCGGGACAGAAACCACCATAGACGCGGTGGTTTCTTCCGGCTACGCCCGCCGGCCGCGGAAAACTTCCGGTCTGCGCGAGGCTCTGGCCGAGGGGCGCCGGACCGGAGGAACCTGTGTTGGGTATCCTGCTCGGGGGGAAAAGGTGTCCGAGTCCGGTCCTTGTCGTCTGCGTTGCTGCCCCGAGACGGCGCGAGTTCGCGGGCAGCGACCCCGACGTCCGGTCCGAATTCTCGGTACGGATCCAAATCGCCTGTTTTTGCTTTTAGTCTATCCCCGAGCACTCCGCATTCGCGCGGGGGTTGGAGCAGCGGAAGAAGGACTGGAGATTGCGTGACTCCTGGTCCAGTCTCTACACGCAGGGTTGGGGATTGGCGTGTCCTAGGTCAACCAGACTTCAGCCTGATCTTTAGGGGGACCAGAGGGAAATGTAAACTGCCTAGGGCTGGAAGGAAGGGGTAGGTCCAGGAATAATGCTGAAAACTCGGGAAGTTGCTGGTTAGAGGGAGAAATGGAAGAAAAGGCTGGACCAGAGTTGGGGAATTGAAGGGTGGTGTTAAACCAGATAATAATAATGAGTGAGAGAGCCATCGCATCCTTGATCCAAGAGAAACAAACCCTTGGAAGAATCTGGAATTCTGGGTCAGGATGCATTGAGCGATTAAAAGAGGCAGTTTATAGTGAGGAATAGGATTTTCCTGTAGGACGTGTCTAGTGGGAGAGGCAAAAAACGCCCGGTGGCACAGGTATGCCTAAGCTGATGGCCAGGTGAAAGGGGGAGCCGCCTATGGCTCCACACACTGTTGCCTTATTCTGGAGTAGAGGTACTTACTACTTAAGAACAAGAGACAGCCCAACGCTTGGGAAGTTGAGGCAGAAGATTTCCAGGAGAGTGGTGGCGGATCTCTGTGCATTCGAGGCCAGCCTGGTCTACAAAGCAAGTCCCAGGACAGCCAGGGCTACACAGAAAAGCCCTGTCTCGAACAAAAACAAAACAAAAAACCACACAAATAACAACCAATCAACCAACCACCCAATCAATCAATCAATAAAATAAAAAAACCCTGCTAAAATTGACAAAGCAGATATGAAAACCAAAGCCAGTGGATCGAAACCCGAGGCATAGATTCCTTTGGTTGAAGAAGTAGTTTAACTATTGCTCTTCAGAGGAATCTAAAGATGATGTAGTCTGTGCGCGAGGCGGTGAGAAGTCACTAAGAGGCTGTGACAAGCAGAGTACACATCTTAGAAACGTAACTGCTTGCATTCCCTGTGGGCTCAGTATGTGTGTTTGCTAAGTTTTTTCAAGTATATTTTCTTAGGTGTATGGATATTTCGCCTGCCTGTATGACTGCACCATGTATGTGCAGTGTCCACAGAGGAGGTGCTGGATTGGAGCTACAGATGGTTGTGAGCCACCCTGTGGGTGCTGGGAATTGAACCTAGGTCCTTTGGAGGAGCAGTCAGTGTTTTTAACTACTGAGCCATCTGTCCAGCTCCTGTCTTCTAGGTTTTCCCAGCTTCCATCCCAGCGCATCTTTGCATGGTGACTATACTGCTGTTCAGTATAGTCACGAATAAGTGCTTAGTGAATGTTTGTTATCAGGCAGAGTTCTAGGTGGTATACACATGTAATTCTTTCAGTCTTTGGGAGGAACTACTGCTTTTTTACTACTGTCTGCCTTTCTGGTGGGCACTGGAGATGAGAAGTCTTACACATGCCGAACTGCATCCCTAGTGTTGCCTTTCTATTGTGTTAAGCAGCTTGTACAGCTGTTGGGGCACAGCTGCAGTAGATTTTCCTGGATGCCTGGCATTTGAGTTACTGTTTTCAGCCAGTAGACTGTTTTACATGTATTAGCATAAATCTTTGCTGACTTCCAGTTTTTAGGTAGAAAACTGAGGTCCAAAGAGGCTGAATGATTTGATTAGGGTCTGAGAGTGTTAGCTTTTCTGTTCCTGCCACAAAATACCTAACAATTGCCAGGTGATGATGTCACATGCCTTTAATCCCAGCATCAGGAGGCAGAGGCAGGTGGATCTCTGTGAGTTCAAGGCCAACCCCGGGGTATAAACAGACAAACAGATCCAAGTCGTCGTGCACAGGAAGGTGTAGGGAGCCAGGCTCACCCTGTAGCCTGCCCAGGAGGTGGAGGCAGGAAGGCCACTGGGATCCAGGCCAGTTTGGGAAAAAGACCCTGTCTATCTCTCTGTGTCTTTGTTGTGGGGGTGGGGTGCTTTTAAAGACAGGCTCTCTATTTTGTGTGGGAACTCACTGTGTATTCTAAGTTGTTCTTGAATTCACAGAGATCCACCTGCCTCTACCTCCTAAGTGCTGGGTTAAAGGTGTGCGCCACCACTCCCAGCTCAGACCTTGTCTCTTAAAATATAAAGACAAAGGAGAAGTGCTGCTCTTTGGTGTTGAAGCCCAGGACTGTTGGGCATGAGTGTTTCACACTCCATTTCCACTGCCCGTTTCTAGTTACACTTCTGGCCGGCCTTGCTGCCCAACCTTTGTGTATTAAACACATTTTACCTGGGAGTCTGGCTGGCCCTGAAGATGTGTGGATGTGGAGTGTGTGTATTATCTGGGTTTGAAAGCCCAGCCTTCACAGCTCTCCAATGACTTGTCAAAGGACAAAGAGCTGTCATCTGCCCTGTAGCCAGAGCTGACTTTCTCATGTAGAGATTCAGTGTTGACACGGGTTCAGTGACTTTGTCGCCCTTGGGACAGAGTCCAGATGCTTTAACCTGGCCATTAAGGTCCCAGAAAATTGACTTGGGCTTTTTTTTTTTTTTTTTTTTTGTGCTCCCGACTCATGTTCTGTTTCCTTTGCTGCCCTTCCCCTGCAGCTTCCTAGGGCAGAGCCCCTGTGCTCAGGCTGACTCTGCCTGCTGAGGTGGCGCAGTGGCTCTTGACTGACCTGCTAGATAGAGTGCCACGGATGGAATGCAAGTCTCACCTCACCTGATGGTTGGACTGGGGACCTTGAGGCTCTGCCATTTGCTGGTCCCAAGGGTCTGTGGGTTTTCTCATAAAATGTGCTACCAGAACACACAAGGGCCATAGAGGCAGAGCCTGAGCCCAGTTGAGCAGAAAGTGGACAGAACCTTCTAGATGATCTGACCTGGTTCTTACAGGCCGCCCCCGAGAGGTGGGGTGAAGCTTCCTGTCTTTCGTCTTTGTTCTGGTGCTGGCTGCAAGATGAACTGTCGATCGGAAGTGCTGGAAGTGTCAGTGGAGGGGCGGCAGGTGGAGGAGGCCATGCTGGCCGTGCTACACACAGTGCTCCTACACCGCAGCACGGGCAAGTTTCACTACAAGAAGGAGGGCACTTACTCCATTGGCACTGTGGGCATCCAGGATGTTGACTGTGACTTCATTGACTTCACATATGTGCGTGTCTCCTCTGAGGAGCTGGATCGGGCCTTGCGCAAGGTTGTTGGGGAATTCAAGGTAGGTGGGTGACCTAGCTGATGGCAGGTGGGCCTGGAGTGTGTACCCCTCCACCCTGGCCGTGTGCTGGACCAGCTTGCCCTTCCAAAGAGCGGGAGTCAGTTCTTAAGGCTCAAAAGAATGGATGTGTTGAGAGCTCCTTTGGGTCTGGGAGGGTGCTCCGACTTTCTCTGGAGGAAGGGTGAACTGAACTGCCTCAGCCCCTCAGCTTAAACAGTGAAGCTGCTGAGAGGTGGCCCCTGCTCCTGTGATCCTGACCACCTTGGCTCCACAGCTGTCTCTTCTGTCTCTTTCTCCTGTAGTTTGGATCTTTCCCATCTGGTCTGAAACTCTCTAAGAGGGAAGTGCCTGGCTGAGTGGCTTTTCCTCCAATGTGAGGTCCCTTTGGGCCCTGTGACCTGTGCTTGTGTACATTGTGTGGGCAGGGAGAGAGGGGTAAGGGACACCAGGCTGCTCATGTTGGTCACCACTCCAGTGATGAAATGGCATTGTGGATTTTTAATATTTTTTTAGGTAGTATATCAGATAGTGGGTTTCATCCTGACATCTTCATACATGTATGTCATTGTACCTTGCTCTTATCCATTCCTCTCCTAATGCTCGCCTTTCTCCCCTAAATAGTTCTCCTTTCATGTTACACACGTAGGTGTGTGCATATATTTAATCTAGATTTCGCATATGAGAGACAACTTGTGATATGTTGTCTTTTATTTCTCCCAAATTGCCCTCCTCCCCTCCTCATTGGCAGTGTGAGTTTTATCTTTGTCTTCATTGAGAAGTCTCGTTTCAGAGTATTGGAGGGAAGTCCTTCCTCTGCCTTGTGTTTCTCCCTCCCTCCATTGCTGTGTTCCCTGAGCCTGTCCATCTCCAGGCCTGGTACTTACTGCAGGGGCTGCACAGCCAGGTGGACATCCGCTTTCCAGAGCTGCAGCGCTCACACTCGATCACTGACCTCGGGAGCTCAGGGGTGAGGTGAGAGGTACCCTAGTCACGCTTTATGACCGAGAGGCTTAAGAGTAGGGACTAGCCGGCCATGGCGGCACATGCCCTTAATCCCAGCACTCAGAAGCACTATGAGTCTCTATGAATTTGAGGCCAGCCTGGTCTACATAGTGAGTTCCAGGATAGCGAGAGCTACATAGTGAGACTCTGTCTCAAAAAGGGGGTGAGTGAGTAGGAGCTAGAGCCATCCTTCCCCCTTAGCAAGGCTGACCTTGGGCAGGTGACACCACAGAAAATGAACTTAGAGTGACAGTGGTCCCTGCCTGTGGTTTCTGTACTACAAGGACTTAATGATCAAGATGTACTTAGTGTTTGAATAGAGTGTGCTACTATTACAGAATTGTTAGCCGTTGTTAGTACCAGTCAGGGTGCGTGACTGTCTGTGGAGGAAATGACTGTCCCCACCCGGGAGGCATCTTTGCTCTCTGTTGCTCACGGGCCTGGAGCAGTAGCCATGGGACAGCATAGGTAGAATTATTATTATTATTTTTTTAAATTTTTTAAATTTATTTATTTATTAAGTATACAATAGTTTGCCTACCTGTGAGCCAGAAGAGGGCACCAGATCTCACTACAGATGGTTGTGAGCCACCATGTGGTTGCTGGGAATTGAACTCAGGACCTTTGGAAGAGCAGGCAGTGCTCTTAACCTCTGAGCCATCTCTCCAGCCCCGTAGGCAGAATCATTGAGTGTTTGGTTCCATGTGCTTCTCAGAAGAGAGCAAATGAAGCCGCCAGCTCTGTTTTGTCCTCCGCTTTTACTAACTCCATCCCTTGACATCTGCTTCTCTAAACCAGTCCCTAAGGCTCTGCTGTTCCTCCTGCTTTTTATTTTATTTATTTATTTATTTATTTATTTTGTTTTTCGAGACAGGGTTTCTCTGTGGCTTTGGAGCCTGTCCTGGAACTAGCTCTTGTAGACCAGGCTGGTCTCAAACTCACAGAGATCCGCCTGCCTCTGCCTCCCGACTGCTGGGATTAAAGGTGTGCGCCACCACCGCCCGGCCCTCCTGCTTTTTAAAAAGAGACTGAGGTTGGGTAGTCATGAAGTAGAAGAGCAAGTAGGGTTTATCTGGGGAGGAGTTATTGCAGAGTTTTCAGAAGAGATTGTGTTTTGTTTATGTGTGTGTCTCTGTAAACACTTGCCATGTGTGTGTCTGTCACCTGTGTTCAGGTGCCTGTGGGAGCCAGAGGAGGCTGTCAGAGTCCCTGAAGCTGGAATTAGATGTGGTTGTAGACTTCCTGGTGGAATGTTGGAGCTACTGGGGTCCTCTGCAAGTACCCTTAACCAGTGAGCCATTTCTACAGCCCCTGGTTGCAGGGACCCAAGAGTAGGGTGGCAGAAAGAGAAGGCCCTTAATATGACATGGAAGTGACAGTGTCGTGACCAGACAGTTTGGAGTCAAACTTTGGTACAGATCTTCACAAGATCACTTTGGCAAGTATGCATATGTATGTGTGGGTACCTGAGCAACGTGCATATAGAGGCCACGTGACAGCCTGGTATCATCCTGTGAGATGGTCTCTCATTGGCCCAAAGCTCACAGAGTAGACTAGACTGGTTGGCTGCTGAGCCCAGGCATCCTCCTGCCCCTGCCTCCCAGTGCTGGAGCTATAAGCATCCACACTGTGCCCGACTTTGGGGCTCAGACTTAGGTCCTCCAGCTTGTGAGCTCTTCCTTCCCCAGCTGCCTGCTTGCCCTTGCGCTCTTTCTTCTCTGAACCTCATTTTACTGAGGTAAAATTATCTGTCCCCTCTGTGATTTTAGAGAAGCAAGTGACATTGAAAGTTCTTGACACAGAATAGGTGTCTCTAGACCTGGTAACCCCCTTGAGCTCCCCTTCCCCTGCCTTCACCTCCCTATGCTGGGGTTATAGGCATGCACCCTGTCTTAGTTACTTTTCTATCTATTGTTCTGATAAAACATCATGGCCATACAGCTGTTGGTTTTATTTGAGGCTTACAGTTCCAGAGGGGTAACATACATGTTCATTGTGGTGGGAGCGTGGCATCTGGCAGGCATGGCACTGAAGTGATAGCTGAGAGCTTGCGTCTTGTTCCATGAGCACAAGGCAGAGATGGGTCTTTGAGACCTCAGAGCCTGCCCCTAACGGCACACCTTTTCCAACAAGGCCGCACTTCCTGTCCTTCCCAAACAGTTCTGTCAACTGGGGACCAAATAGTAAAATTTATAAACTTGATTCAAACTGCTAAATTTGACTCCACGGTCCCATAGACTTTTAGCTATATCACAATGCAAGATGTATTTAGTTAAACTTCAAAGTCTCCATAGTGTTTCACAGTCTCAACACCATTTTTTTTTTTGTTTCTGTTTTTTTTTTTTTCATCAAGGTGGGGTTTCTCTGTGTAGCCCTGGCTGTTTTGGAACTCACTCTGTAGATAAGGGTGACTTTGAACCCAGAGATCCTCCTGCCTCTGCCTCCTAAGCTATGGGATTAAAGTCATCACCACACCTGGCTTTAACACCATTTTTAAAGTCCAAAGTCATCTCAGACTCAAGGCAATCTCTTATCTGTAACTCCCTGTAAAACCAGAAGCAGATCACATAATCCCACACACAGTGGCACGGTACATACGTTACCATTCCAAAAGGGAGAAAAAGGAGCTCAGCCAGGTAATGCTGGACCAAAGCCAGACTGAAACCCAGCAGGGAAAACTCCAAGTCCTGTAACTCCGCTTTGTTGACTGCAACACTTCATGTCTGGCTTGGCAGGTGTCTTTTGGCTCTGGCATCTCCAACCTCATGTAGTAGCCAGTGCAATCCAGGCTTCACTTTTACAGATTCACACAGTGGCCCCTCAGGGCCTCTTTGCAGGGACTCTGCTGCCACATACTTGGCTTCAGTGGCTCTCCTTAGCCTTGGAGGAAGATCCCACAACCTCATTATTTGTGTATCCTTCATGACTCTAGAGCCGGGACCATGTGAACAGTATGGCTAGGTTTGTGGAGAACCTTGGCCTCCTTGAATCATTTTCACAGCAGCTTTGATTTGTTACTTTTTAGTAGTAGAAAATCCCTCCATCTTTTCCTTTGTACAGATTGGAAGCTTGGTGGGCAGGGTCCTCCCTGAGGTCCTCCCTTCATTCTTTTTTGGATTAGGCCTTTAAAAAAATTCTCACCTCTTTCAGTACAAGACCAGGCATCAACATTAAATTTCCTGGTGCTGGTTTTCTCCTCAAACTCCACTTTTTTTTTTTAATGGTTTTTCAAGATACGATTTCTCTGTGGCTTTAGATTCTGTCCTGGATCTAGCTCTTGTAGACCAGGCTGGCCTTGAACTCACAGTGATCCGCCTGCCTCTGCCTCCTGAGTGCTGGGATTAAAGGCGTGCGCCACCACCCTCCCACACACCCCGGCCAAACTCTACATTTTTTATTTTGCCCCACTTAAACATTTTCATTATAGACCTGTGTAAGAGTGGTTGCTAAGAACCATGTGACAGAGTCAGACTGTCTTGAACTGTCCTCTGCTAACAAAATTAGTTCATTCCTTTTAAATTTAGCTGCAGGTAGATTCTTTTTTTTTTTAAAGATTTATTTATTTATTATGTATTCAGTGTTCTGCCTGCATTTATCCCCGCAGGCCGGAAGAGGGCACCAAATCTCATTACAGATGGTTGTGAGCACATGTGGTTGCTGGGAACTGAACTCAGGACCTTTGGAAGAACAGGCAAAGCTCTTAACCACTGAGCCATCTCTCCAGCCCGCTGCAGGTAGATTCTTAAGGACGAGGGTAGAAGGCAGCTACATTCTTTGCATAAATACCACAAGAATGGCCTCTAGCCCAGGTGCTAATATTGTTCCCTTTTGAAACTTGAGCCAGACTTTCATAGTCTACATTGCTTTTAGCACCATTGTCTTCCAAACATGTACTAAAGAGATAGCGCATTAAGACTTGCTTACAGTATTCTGTTACTTTCCTAGTTCAGAGTCCCAAAGTCTTCCTCATTCTTCTCTAAAACAGTATGATTAAGCCTATCACTCATTACCCTACTCTGGTACCAACTTTATTTATTTGGTTTTTGTTTTTTTGAGACAGGGTTTCTCTGTGTGACAGCCCTGGAACTAGCTCTTGTAGATCAGGCTGACCTTGAACTCACAGAGATCTGCTGTCTCTCTTTTTTTTAAAGATTTATTTATTTATTTATTTATTTATTTATTTATTATATATACAACATTCTGCCTCCATGTATGCCCACATGCCTAAAGAGGGCATCAGATCTCATTACAGATGGTTGTGAGCCACCATGTGGTTGCTGGGAATTGAACTCATGACCTCTGGAAGAGCAGCCAGTGCTCTTAACCACTGAGTCATCTCTCCAGCCCCAGGATCTGCTGTCTCTACCTCCCAAGTGCTGGGATTAAAGGCGTGTGCCACCACTGCCCGGCCTCTGGTACCAACTTCTTTATTTTTCTCTTTCTGTGATAAGACACTATGATGAAGGCAGCTGCTAAAAGAATGTTTGGGCTTCCAGTTTCAGAGCATTAGTTTGTGACCATCAGGATGGGGAGAATGGCAGCAGCAGGCAGGCATGGTACTGGAGCATGAGTTGAGAGCTCACAGGTCGAGACACAACCGTGAAACAGAATTTATTGGAAATGGCACAAGTCTTTTGAAACCCCAAAGTGCACCCCCAGTGACCATCTGCTCCAACAAGGCCGTGCCCCCTACTGTATTCCAACAGTTCTTGTGAGGTTGATCAGTGCAGAAGAACTAAACAGGAAACCGGGGTCCCAAGATAGTTGAGCACAGAGTGCACATCCTTCCCAAGGCTCGTTTTTAATCATTACAGCTCATGATAGCAGGAGTTTGCAGCTCAACAGAGAAGCCTGACCCCAGGCCAGCACTGCCAGGGCTATGTAAACGTCTGAGGCGTGGGAGCAGGCTTTGCCCTGTGTTCTAGAAACCAAGGAAGGCCTCTGGCTTCTTCTCAATGGAGGAATGCCACAGCAGTGCCAGGCTCTTTGTCACATTTGTTGATATCCAAATTCCCTTCCTGAGAAATACAACATCGGACATTTCCATATCCATGTCACAAATCCCTCATGGCCTCACAACCTTATCCAAACCCCAGCAGTTCTACCAACTAGAGACCAAGTATTCAAATATATAAAATACAGCCTCATTCAACCCACAGCATAGCCCCGGTTAGAACACAATAGTTGATTATGCATGAGTGGTACACATGTGTGGGTGTGCATCTGCACCTTAGCTCACGTTTGATACAGTGCCAATTAAAGCTGAGCAGGGCAAGGAGAAGGGTGTTAGTTTGCCTGAACCAATTTTAGGCCAGCGGTATTTTATGTCACCTCATGCAAGCCCTTTACCTTCTATAGGTTTCATTCCCTGCCATGTTTAGTGCCATGTTTAGTGGGTAGGGTGAATAGAGATAGAAATGAATTCCCCAGGGTGTGGGAATCAGGCCTTACAGGAGAAGAACCTCCCAAGGCCATGGCCTGCTTATCTGTTCTGTCTTCCCAGGATGCACTGCGAAACTCAGGTGGTGATGGGCTAGGCCAGATGTCCTTGGAGTTCTATCAGAAGAAAAAGTCTCGCTGGCCTTTTTCGGACGAGTGCATCCCTTGGGAGGTGTGGACGGTCAAGGTACACGTGGTAGCCCTGGCCACAGAGCAGGAGCGGCAGATCTGCCGAGAGAAGGTGGGTGAGAAGCTCTGTGAGAAGATCATCAACATTGTGGAGGTGATGAGCAGGCATGAGTACCTGCCCAAGATGCCCACACAGTCAGAAGTGGACAACGTGTTTGACACAGGCTTGCGGGATGTGCAGCCCTATCTCTACAAGATCTCCTTTCAGATCACTGATGCCCTGGGCACCTCAGTCACCACCACTATGCGCAGGCTCATCAAAGACACCCTTGCTCTGTAGGCCTTGCTGGGGCCTTGGCAACTCCTTGATGGCTCTGGGAGTCTGATGCTGAGGTCTTGGGGCTCTGGAACCTGCTCTAGATTCTTGGTGAGACTTGAAGAGAAGTTCCTGGTGTCCTTGTTTTGTGGTTACCAGCTTCTGGTGACCCTGGCAACCTTTGCAGTGGTTCTGTTCTGGATGCAACCTTTCCACACTTCCCCTGGTATGGTCTCTTTCCACACTGTACAGAACTACCATGAGGGTTGCAAATAAAGTTGAGATGTGAGTTTGGCTCAGCTGTCTTAGCTTGTGTCCTGCCATGAACACTTTGTGACATTCTTGTGAGGACACGTGTGCTGAGGGCATTCCAAACTGAAAGAAGTGGGCTGATGCAGTTAAAGACAGGGTGAGATGGTGGAGCTTATGGTGTTGGGCATTCACATATGTAGGTGTCCCCCAACCAGATGTGACCATGACTTGTCCAATGAGTGGGGACAGTGGGTTCTTTGTCTTTATAGCGCATACACAAAATTATTTAACTCGGGGTATTTAAGGAAAGGTGGGTCTTGGGGTTGTGGTGTCCAGGGACACTGCCCAGGTTGGCCTGCCTCACTTAGGGCAATGCTTGGGAATGCACTCATTTTTACACAGGTGTACTCAATCTCCACTGCTACACTGTTCACTTATTCTGTATTTTGGAATGCTGTTGGCTACATTTGGGAGATCTAAGCCCATCTGAGTGAGCTGCCCATAGGGAGGAACACTGAAGCTGGTTGGGTCCTGGCCATGGTCCTGGAGCGGGGAGCTGGGATGATTTCCAGGCCATGCATGTGGTGTCCTTCTCAGTCTATGGTCACTCTGGAGGATGGACGTCTGAGGGACTTGGAACTAGAAAAGGTATCTTTACAAGCTTCCCTGGCATGCTGCAGTCAGGGTGTTCCCTGTTTTCTTCTGAGGTATTGACTAGAGGTGACCTTTTTTTGGGGGGTGTTTGAGACAGAACCTTACCAGTAGGTCACAGCCTTGTGGTGATTCACAGATTAATAGAAATGGGTTAATATAAGATGTCAGAGTTAGCTAGAAGTATGCCAAACAGTGTTGTAATTAATATAGTTTCTGTGTGATTATTCGGGTCTGAGCAGTCTCTGCCTACAAGTGACACCCTAACGGCTGGGGCTAACACGCATGGTCTGCCTTTCACTTCAGGTTATTGTACACCTGCTCAGGGTAAGGAGGAAAGTAGCTGAGAGCATGCCTGCTGCTCAGCACCCCTGTGTGAGCAAGCAGCTGGATGGGGTCTTCTAGGTGAGCACACTCCTTCCCAGAGTTGAGGTGGTGAGTGCGGCTCCTACCAGGCAGTCCCAGAACTGGTGGTAAAGACTGAGAGAGGCGGTGCCAGCATCCAGGGCCGCTGTGAACACACCGCTTACCATTTTAAAATGCGTCTTGTCAGAAAAGGATTTCAGATACACAATAGGACAGATTCAGACATAAAAGACCTCTAAATGATTAAAAAAAAAAAAACCTCTAAGTGAGACACAGTGTGTTCAAAAAATGTACATAGGCTTGGGAGAGAGAAGAAAAAGTATAAACAGTTATAAAAAGAAGTAAAGTCTTTAAAGAGACAGTAAAAGTAATATAAAAGGGCAGCCATAGATTAAAGGAGTAAAGAAAATTAAATCATGTAAAGATGAAATATACACAGAATCTGGATTATGTATATTATTACGTTTTCTTTGAATTTTTTGACTGCAGAGAGGTATTTGATTCTGGGGGCTGCTGTTAAAATAACATATATATTTTAAAGGTATCTTGACTTCAAAATTTGGGTCTAAGGATTTGCTGCTTTGGAAAAAAGGTTCTGTTTTTGTTTCCACAGTGGATAGAAAGCTGTGGATTCCTTACCAGCTAATACAGTTTATCAAACAAGACCTCCTGAAGCAATGGCCCAGATGGTCCAACATCCATGACAGCTTCAGGTCTGCTGGCTGAGATGGACCTGCCACACAGGATGCCCCATGAAAGACTGATTAACGGCGCTCCCAGTCAGCAGGAAGTAGTCTAGAGAACAACACCCAAATTCCCTAAATGATTGTTTATAAATGTTTATTTACATTTAAAGGGGATATGCTATAGAGATGAATAATTTGCATTGGTATGGATCTTGGTTTATTGATACAAATTTAAGGTCAGTTTTGTTATATGTATATTTCTGCTCTTGATTAATGTGTCTATGCAATTCATTTGAAAATGTAATGTATAATTAAGAAATGCAGGTTAATAGATAGTCTATAATAGTCAAGCTTGTAGTCCATGTTAGGTTTTCTAGATGTATAGAGATATGTTTCAGATTTCAGATGGATAGGTATTCTTCAAACCTTTCAAAGACTAACAGAATATGGCATTTAAAATGTTTTAAGAACTTAGGATTTTTCATGACAATGAGACACATCTGTTCCTAGCAGCACCAATCTACTTCAGGAGGATGATGGGCATTGAAGAGGCTGCTTATGGAGTTTGTTAGCCTTTTGGGCAAGAAACTGCTCTTGCCTGGACTGCTTGATGGTATGCTGTTTCAACTGTAAAAATGACTGCTGAACTTGCCTTAAGGTGAGACAGTCCTTCAGGGTTCCTGCTTCATGAAAGATTCTGCAGGATACAGAAGAAAGTGACTGACAAACTGTCAATAGAGGTGAAACAGTCTTTCAAATTTCCTGCTTCATAGAAAAGTCTGCACGGATACTATAGGCCTGTAGGCTGAAGGTGGATGCCCCAATGTTACAGAAGAACTTTGGGTGACTGTCCAGGCAGTGAGATGTCTCTGTCAATTCTAGAATTTTGGAAGTTGCTTACAATACACTTCCTTTTTAACTTAGGTAATATATCCTTCTGGGGCCTTTGATGGAGTTGAAGAATAGATAGTTATAGTTTTCCTTAGTTATGATAAAAGATAAAGTATATATAAATATTTAACTGTAAGTTTTGCTGATAGCTATTTTGTTATATGTAATTTTACTATGTTAAAGTTAAAATCTTCCTTTTTATTTAGAAAGAAAGGGGGAGATGGTGTGGGATTCCCCTCTGTATGCTATGAATATGTTTTATTACCATTGGTTATTAAAGAAGCTGTTTTGGCCAGTGGCTTAGTAGAGTAAAGCCAGGCAGGAAATCTGAACAGAGACGTAGAGAGAAAGTAGGCAGAATCAGGGAGATGTCATGTAGCTGCTGAAAGAGAAAGATGCCAGCTGCCAGCCAGAACCTTACTGGTACACCACAGCCTCATGGTGATTCACAGATTAATAGAAATGGGTTAATTTAAGATATAAGAGTTAGCTAGAAATACGCCTAAGCTATTGGCCAAACAGTGTAGTAATTAATATAGTTTCTGGATGATTACTCGGGTCTGAGCAGCGGGAAATGAAAGCACAGTCTCTGCCTACAGACAGGTCTCTACATAGCTGAGACGCTCCTGGCTCTCCCAGAACTAACTGTTTAGCTCAGGCTGGCCTCAAACTCAGAGATCCACTAGCCTCTACTTGGGATTAAAGCCGTAACTTATTTTTTGTTTTTGGTGAGAGGGTTTTGCTATGTAGCCCTGGCTGTCCTGGGTTTCATTCTGTAGATCAGGCTGACCTTGAACTCAGAGATCCTCTGCCTCTGCCTCCCAAGTGCTAGAATTAAAGGCATGTACCACCACTGTCTGGCTTAGTTGTTCTTTTTGAGACAAAGTTAAGTAGTCTGAGCTGGCCTCAAACTCCTTATGTATTCTGACCTTGGATTTCTTCTGTTCTATGCTGGCATTGCAGGTGGCTGCTGCCCTGCCCTCTTTTATGCCATGCTGGGATTTGAAACACAAAGCCTTCCATTGGGCAAGTTGCTAGGCAAGCACTCTGCCAACTGAGTTACACCCAAGCCTCTCCACAGTGACTTTATTTTTGAAAAGGGAACTTAAGGCGTTGGAGAAATGACTCAGCTGTTAAGAGCACTAGCTGCTCTTCTAGAGGTCCTGAGTTCAAGTCCCAGCAACCACATGGTGGCTCATAACCCTCTGTAATGGGATCTGATGCCCTTTTCTGGTATGCAGTCATACACACAGGCAGATCATTCATATTTCAGAGAGAGAGAGTTAGAGAGAGAGAAAAGGAACTTAAAATTTGCTCAAGGATTTTCCAGGAGACCTGGGCAGGCTTCTCTGCTCCAGATTGTGCTCGACTCCCCGAGCCTGGCTAGGCCATGGTTGTCTAGCTGTCGGGCTGTCTTCTAAGACAGTAACATCCCCATCCTCCTGGAGCATTATGATTCTCCTGAGGTGGGGACAGTGGGCTAGGTCTCTGCTCTTTTTAAAATTATTGTTGTTATTATTTTTATTTTGGTTTTTCGATATGGGGGTTTCTCTCTAGCTTTGGAGCCTGTCCTGGAACTCACTCTGTAAGATCTGCCTGCCTCTGCCTCCTGAGTGCAGGGATTAAAGGCGTGTACTGCCAGGCTTAAATTATTTTTTTTGAAATCATAATTATATCACCCCTGCTTCCTCCCTCCAAACCTTCCCATATAGCCCTCCTTGTTCTCTTATCTATGCTCTCTTCTTGGTAAATAGGACTCCTTATCCAAGAGGACAGGAGGACATAGGCAGGACTTGCTATCAGGGTACCTGTCCTACCCATTCTCTCTGCCCTGTGGTGTGTGTTCTGCTTGCCTGCCCCAAGGGAAGGATTTCCATATTTGGACCCTTTGGGCTACCTGTTTGGCTGTGTCCCTGAGGGCTAGAAGTGTTGAACGTCTAGTTCCGGGACAGAAAGCTTGGTGTGGTCAGGGCCTCAACCAGCCCCTGGAGGGGGCGGTCTAAGAATCTCAGAAGCTGAAAAGCCCCGAGAACACTGAATCTTGGTGTTTTTCAAGGGAGGGAAGCCTTGGGGACAGACCTCCTGGACTTACCTGGAAATTTCAAATTATGGGCATGGAATTGGAGAACAGAAAAGCTTAGCCTAAGAATCTGGCCTGTCAGAGAAGGACCTATAGGGTACTCAGAGGAGCCTGTCTAGGAGGGGCCTGAGTTGGGTAGAGTGGGGCGGTAGAGCCCTGGGAGACCCGCCCCTTGAATACATCTTGGGGCCTCAGCACTCAGGACAGTGTGCACATCTGGGCAGCTGGTGGGAGCATGAACATCTCACAGATGGGAGCTGCGGCCAAGGCTGCCTGGCTGAGCTGCTGTAACCAGTCTGGGTTGCCACTCCAGCCACCGGAGGGGCCACGGCTGGTGCAGGCGGTAGTACTGGGCGTGTTGTCACTTCTAGTGCTCTGCGGGATCCTGTTCCTGGGTGGTGGACTCCTCCTCCGGGCTCAGGGCCTGATAGCACCACTGACTCGGGAAAGGCCCGCGTCCCCTGAGGCCGAGCCTGGCGCCTGTGGAGGGGATGACTCCTAGGTGTCAGCCTGTCTTGAGAGGCTCTACCCCTTCTGTGCCCTCCAGAGCCCATTCCTGTGGAGCGCAGCGGAAGGTCCATCCCACAAACTCCTTTCTTCTGCACAGGTGAGAGCCCTGAGGCATAGGGAACGTGGGGGTGGGGCTGGGTGGTGTGGGTACAGTGATGGCCTGTACTCTCACCAAACCAGACAGCTGCTAGTCCAGGGTGGGGCTGGAGGGTCCCTTTGCCTCTGATCATCTCTCCCACCCTGACTGTCCTCTAGAAACAGACAGCCTTTGTGCTCCCGTGAGCATAGAGGAAGAGACAGGAGGGGCCTGGTGATGGGAGTTCTTTTCTGGTACCTATGTGTTTCCCCATCTCTGCATCTGCCTAGTCCAACGTGCAGTGTGCTGGGCTCAATAGGACCCTTTGTACAGTCTGGCCTTGGCTATCAGCTTGTTGCTCTCTGCTTCATGAAGCCTTTGTTCATGACGGGAGTGGGCAGACTGGGGCCAACCCAAGCTGAAGGTGGAAGAGGGGAGGGGGAAGTGTCTTCACCCCCACTGGAGAAGTATCCCTGGTTGTTTGGGGGAACCTTGCAGGTAGAGAGGTGTGGCGAGGCCTCCTCCCCTGACCCCTGCTCCTGGTAGCTCAGGACCAGCTTTGTGCGCTGTGCCTTGGGGGTGGTGACGGTAAGGCATCCTGGCAGGAGCAGATGCTGCAGGAAGTAGAAGTGGGGCCGAGGATCCCCAGCTGTGGAGCTGTTTCTGGGTCTCTGTCTCTATCTCTCTCAGGGCGGGAACCATCTGCAGAGAAGGGCCTGGGTGGCCCAAAGACAGAGTAACCCCAGTCCAAGGCCACCTCAGACTGAGCCATGAAAGGGGGTGCTTCCCCTATCTCATCAGCATTCAGCTGTGTGGGGCTCCTGGGGACTTCTGTGAGAGGCTCTTCCTGGTGACTCTCACCCCTCCTGCTCTCAAGTTACCACCAAGAAGGCAGTGGTGCAGGGTGCCTGTGAAGATGACCTGGTGAGGGGCTGAGGGTGTGGGCAGGTGCAGCTAAGCAGCTGTGAAGCCGACAATGTGTGATCCTTGCTTAGCAGCTAAGGGTTTGGCACTAGTCCTGGACAGCCGTGCCACCCTGGCCTTGAAAATGGCGGATTACGTCAAAGATGCCTCCCCCACTGCCTTGAAGATAGTCCAGGGCAGGGCAGTGTGTGCATGTGTGTTTGTGCGTGCGCGCGTGTTTGTGCTCCTGGCATCAGGGTAGTGGGCAGCAGAGCCCAGGGAACTGTCCCCACTCACCTCCCTGGTCGTTGGCACCAGAGAGCTCTTGACCAGGTTCCTCTGACCTACCATCTGATACCCTCTGCTGCGGTCTCCCTCCGTGTGCTTTCCTTCTTCTAAATCCCTGCAAACCCCTTCACTGGCAAACAGGGACGCTCAGAGAACTTTGAGAGGGAGAACAGACCCAGGAGACTGAGCTTGGAACCTGTTGCCCTGCGGTCCAGTTCCAGCTCTGCCACACCCCCGAGTATGTCATGCGCGGCTCCAGGTTCCAAGCTCAGTTTCCTGGGTCTGCTCTCCCTCTGCTTCCCTACAGCTCTGTGAGATGCTGGCAGGAGACATGGCTTCCCTTCCTGCCAGAAGGGAGCTGTTACAGGCACACATGCAACATTCAGCTTGACCTCAACCCTAAGCGTCATTGTCCCTGACCCCTCTTGTCCCTACTCCTTCAGTGGCCCTGCCAGATACTGTTTTGGTCCTAGAACAGTCTTCAGATGCCAGGAGACAACTCCTTACCAGCTGGGCGCAGCTTTCCTGAGGAATGGGGAGGGCCTCAGAGGATTGTTTAAGTAAAATGGATGGGAAAGATCCAAACCAAAGGTCTTCCCAAGTGCCTGTGGTGTTAGGGATGGGTGGCAAATTGGAGGGCAGGAAAGGCTGTGTCTCCAGCATTGTCTTGTCTGCTCACACCCAGGACTGTGACAGAGCTGGGAGAGGGGGTAGGCCAGCTTCCTGCTCTTGATGTCCCTTGGACTCAGTGTTTGGAATGGGTACTGCGTGTTCAGAAGTTTGCTACAGATCTCTCATCAAGGCTATTTAGGTGGGTGGGGAAAAAAGAGGGATTTGCTGCAGTAACCTCCTTTCAGAGTGGAAAGAAGGGGGGACTGGAGGAGGTCTGAGGGACAGAGGAGCGGCACCTTGGCTCCCAGTGCAGTCTGTTAGCCTGGGCCTGTGTGACCATGGCTGGGGCAACCGCTGGACTGACATCCTGCCCCACCCTATCAGTCTGATCATTGTGCAGGGCCCTGTCTGATCTCAGCTGACTGCCCAGCTCCCTCCAGTCAAGATAGGGGCACCATGTCTTACAGATGCTGGAGCCAGCTGTGCCTCTCAGAGAGCTCTTCCTCCACCTGCCAGCTCACCAGGGAACCCCTGCCACCCACCCTCACCCCAGTTGTGATGCAGATGATGGACTGAAGATACCTGGACTGTGGTGACTCCGCACTCTGGGATCCTGGCACTCAGTGCTGCCTCTGAGCTGCCTCCTCACACCTGGGGTGGGTCCAGGAGACCCAGGCTCCAGGAATAGTGAGTCTACTTGGTGACTGCTGTCTGCTCTGGGCACTGAATGACTCTACACCCCAACCACTTGGACACTAGTGTGTCCTCTGCTCACCGGGCCCCTGTGGACATAAGTGAAGCTCCTGTCCTGCCTGATGCTAGACAGTAGTGTCCCACAGTCCAGCAACCTGTTGTAACCCACTGCTGCTGAGAACCATAGGTTAGACCCTCCCATTTGGAGAGTGCTTCAGCCATCCAGCAATGTGCCGTCACTTTCCATGGCTTGCTATTAAACAGGCCAGCAATACAGTTCTGAGTGTGTGGTCTGTTTCCAGCCCTTGACCTTGGGATTCCTAGTTTGTCTCCTCGCTCCCCTTCCATTTTCCTGCTTCTTGCAGACTGTTTGTTTGTTTCTAAGCTGACCTGAAACTTACTGTGTGCTCTAGGATGAACTTGAACTCGCAGTAATCCTTCTACCTCAGCCTCTCAGGGATTACAGATGGGGCCACTGCTGCTGGTTTAGAACCAAGACTTTGTGAGGGTGGGTGTGACGTGGGCTGGAAGTGACTCTAGTGCCCAAATGTGGTTGTGCCCTGACCTCCTCTTGGTCAGTGTGATCAAGAGTTTGGCTTTATTCAACCTCTGACAAGAGCTGGGGAGGGGGCACCTCTTCTATGTGGCTCCCATATACTCACATGTTTGAATGCTTGGTCCCCAGTTGATAGAACTCTTTGAGAAGGATTGGTAGGTGTGGCCTTGCTGGAGGAGGCGTGGCCTTATGGAGGAGGTGTGGCCTTGGAGGAGGTGTGTCACTGGGAGTGGACTTTGAGGTTTCAAAAGACTTGAATTATTCCCAGTTAGCTCTCTCTCTTCCTGGTCCTTGTGCCTCAAGATGAAAGCTCTCAGCTACTGCTCCAGCACCATGCCTGCTTGTCTGCTGCCGTATCCTCCCTTCTGATGGCCATGGGCTCATCCTCTGAAACTGTAAGCCCCAATAGTAGTTGTTTTGGTCATAGTGTCTGATTATAGAAATAGGGGAGTTAGTAAGAGAGAGGGGAAAGAAGGGGAAGGAAGAAAGGGAAGGGGAGGGGAGGCTTCTAGGGACACCCTTGATTTCTTTGTTTCTTCTGTAAGCACCTCCTGAGTTCTCTGTGCTGACATCTGATGTGCTCTGGAGCTGGGCACAAGGAAGCAAAGGAGACAGCTTCCCCTCAGGGGACTCTCAGCCAGCTGGAGAGTAGGGTTCAAAGACTGAAGTTAAAATAGATCACAAGCCACGCCAGGTGGGGAGAAGTGAAGTCCTCAGCTAGGGGCTGGTGAAGGCCACCTACAGCCCTGGTGCTGCCTGGCAGCCTTTACCTGGTGGAGGGAGAAGAGCAGCCCAGTGCGGGAGGGGGTGTCTAAGGGGAGTGAGACCCGGAGGGAAGTCAGGTGGTTGGAGGCTCTCACTAGAGACCTGGACCCTTAGTGGGCAGAGCACGTCCGAGGGTGGAACAGATGGACATGAAAAGGCAGCAAGGACCCTGCACAACGGCTGTCACTGGAGCCCAGGATGCAGGCTTTGTCAGTAGCTGCATGGAAGGGGGGAGGGAAAGACGGGAGGTGGATGATGGCTGTGCCCTGATGTCGCACACTGAGGTGAATAACTATTCAGTCAGGACTGACTTTTCAGGACTGACTCACAGAAAACAAACTGCTTGGTTTAGAGAAGAGAATATCCTGACCCACTTAAGAGACAAGGCTGAGGACTGGTCTGGACTCAAGCCCAAGCCGCAAGAGCGTCCCTGCAGGCCAGCTTTGGGCAGTGTCATCTAGCAGTCTACCCACACTGCCTGGGTGTGCGCTCTGGTAGTGCGTGTAGTGACTGAGGCCTGAGAAGGTGCTTGACTCCCCACTCCCTCATCTTCAGACTAAGGAAAATAGGAGATGACTCAGGTTTGGGTTTTTTTTTTTTTTTTTTGGTTAGGACAAAAGGAAGTTCACACAGTTAAGATAAATGCACAATGTGCTGCCTTCACCTGTGGCCTCAAATATGTCAGATAGCAGCCAAGTCCTGCGTCTGTGGTGAATGAACCCGAATCACTGTTCTCCTGAGAGTATAGAATGTTCCAGACCTTGTTCACACTATCTATCTGCTTGACTTGTGGCTAAGAGATACCACAAACTACAGGATCCAAAGCAGGGGCCTGTCTCCTCACCAAGCCTGGGCCTGCTTGATTGTGGAGCAAACCAAGGCTCTTGGCTGCCAGAGGGGCATAGGTGGAGGGGCCTCTGCTCTCAGCTCAGCTCCAGAGCATCTCAGGGACAGTTAGCTCCTGGATTGGAGCTTAGCAGAGAGTTCTGGACCATGATATTGCTAGAGCTACACACGAAACTTGGGTGGGTAGGCTGAGGTGAAAGGTCAGAAGTGCCTGGCGTACCGTTACGTAACTGAAGGCAAGAGAGGAGAACCAGACGTCTCGGAAAGTTGGTGATGGAATAGTCTGTTGGAGAAGAGTGAATTTTGGAAACTGGGGGCTTGACCAGGAGTATCCATATCCCCAGCAGGCCTGAGGTTCTGGGAGTGGGTACAAGGGAGGCAGTGCGGAAGACTCCAGCCCATCTGAGCTATTATCACCTCATAGTCTCAAACAAAGGAGCCTATACTAAGAATATTCTCAGAAGTGGTGATTTTTTTTTTTTTGACAAACTCTTGCTCTGTAGCTTGCTGGCTCATTTGCTAATAGACCAGACTGGCTAGGACTCTTCCTGTCCCCTAGTGCTGGAATAAGGCACACATCACCATGCCTGGTTAGCCGTCTTTCTTCTTTCTTCCTCTTTCTTTTTCTTCTTTTGGAGACGAGGTTTCTCCTTTGTAGCCCTTGCCATTCTGGAACTTGCTCTGTAGACCAGGCTGGCCTTGAACTCACAGAGATCCACCTGCCTCTGCCTCTGGAGTGCTGGGATTAACTTGTCAGCTCACTTTTTATGAGACTTTCCTCTCACGTGTGAGCGCACATTTGTGTGTGCAGGTGTGTACGTCACAAGGCAACTTTGGGTGTCTTCTCTATTACTCTCTAGCTTACTTTTTTGGACAGAGTCTCCCACTAAACTTGGATCTCTCTCCACTGTGGCTGAACAGGTTAGCCACTGATCTGCAGGGAACTGCCTTCCGCTGAGCCCCTCCCCCAGTGCTCGGTTACACTTCTAGCTTTACTATTATTATTATTTTATTTTTTAAAACAGGGTTTCGCCGGGTGGTGGTGGCACACGCCTTTAATCCCAGCACTCGGGAGGCAGAGACAGGCGGATCTCTGTGAATTTGAGACCAGCCTGGTCTACAAGAGCTAGTTCCAGGACAGGCTCCAAAGCCACAGAGAAACCCTGTCTCAAAACAAAACAAAACAAAACAAAACAAAAAAAAACCCCAAAACAGGGTTTCTCTGTGTAGCCCTGGCTGCCCTGGAACTCAATCTGGAGACCAGGCTGGCCTCGAACTCACAGAGATTTACCTGCTTCTGCCTCCCGAGTGCTGGGATTAAAGTCATGCACCATCATGCCCAGCAAAAATTTTCAAGAATTGCATCTTGATTTTGATTGTGTGCATGCATGTGTGTGTAACACGGATTCTAATTGATCTTTATAAAAAAACCTGGAATCAGATATAGGGCTTAATGCTGAAAGATCAGAAAAGCAGAGCAGCCAGTCACTAGTTCCTACCTCTACTGAATCCCCAGACAAAAGGGGCGATCCTGTGGCTACGAATCATCAGACTGAATCCTGAGCTTCTGTCTCCTCCCACCCTATATTCCTTTCTGTGTCTAGATGATTCCCTTCCTGCTGGGAGTAAAGGTGTGAGCCACCACTGCTTGGCTGTTTCTCTTTTAGACTGATCCAAACTTGTGTAGCCCAGGGTGGCCTTGAACTCACAGAGACCCTTTGGCCTCTGCCTCCCAAGTGTTGGGTTTAAAGCTGTGCACTACCACTGCCTGGCCTCTGTGGCTAACTAGTGACTCACTCCACACTCTGATCCTCAGGCAAGATTTATTTGTTATAGCACAAACAAAATATCACCACATTTGTGTGTATGTATGTGTGTGTGCGTGCGTGCATGTGTTTGTGTGTGTGTGCACGTGCGTGGTGTGTGTGTGTGTGTGTGTGCATGCTACAGCACATATGTGAAAGTCAGAAGACAACTTTGAGGAATCAGTTCTTTTTCCACTGTGTCAGTCCTGGGTATTGAACTCAGGTTTTGGTGGCAGGTGCCTTTATGTGGTAAGCCACTTTGTTGGTTCCAGGGATGTGAACTCTGGTCTTGATGACTGGATGGTAAGTAGTTTATCCACTGAACTATCTGCCCAATGCCTTGAAGGACATCTCTTTGTGTTAGGTGCTCTGCCATGCACCTGTCTCTCTAGTCTCCTTCCATGTTGTGGGCTCCCATGCAGCTGCAGTCCATAGGCCCTGTAGGATAGCTGACCCATGGGTCACTCTGTATCTCACAGATATGACTCCTCCCTTTCTTGAGAGCCCATGGTCACCCTGTTCTTTCATGTGCTCACATAAAGCATTTTTTATTACACTTATTTAGTGTGTGTGTGTGTGTGTGTGTGTGTGTGTGTGTGTGTGTGTGTGTGTGCGCATCTCATGGCACACATAGAGAAGCCAGAAGACAACTTGCAGGAATTGGTTCTCTCTTTCCACCAGGTCCCAGGGATTGAACTCAGGTCGTCAGGCTTCATGGCAAGTGTCTTTACCCACTGAGCCATCTCATGGCCCATCATACAACCATTTTCCTCAAGGTCTCCTGACCCATGACCTCTGAGTTCCCTGTCCCTTAGTGCCTTCCAGTTCTGATTTAACAATCCCATACTTCAGTCGCTCTTGCTGTACCGTGGTTCATTTCTTCTGTAGAACCATTCCAGAAAATCCTATCCCCAGATGCTGCTGCAGTCTGTCCTTTGGCCTGGAGTTTACAAGTGACCTCAAATAATAGCACGCCTCTGGCTAGACTGGCTAGTCTAAGCCTGGTCACTGGGTCCTCTGAGTCCTCACCTCTGCTCCACTCTTCCAGAAGGTTCTCCCCCTTACACCCCCCTCAGGCCTCCCTGTCGCAGACCTTGAGCCTCCTTCACCCCACTTCTTCAGTTGCCCTTCATTGGCTCTAGTGCCCCAACACTCAGGTTTCTTCTGCCTTAAAATAGCCCTTGTTCACCCCCACTACCTCCTCCAGTTACTCTCCGGCAGCCAAGCCTCACAGAGGATCGACCCCACTCGCCACCCCACTCTCTGGGCTTCCACCTGGTTGTGGGACTTTCCCAGGCAGCCTCTCCCTCTCCACCAGGGGCCACTTCTTAGCCTTTGTGTTGGCTGCCCTTCTGGCCACTTCCTTTGTCACTCGCCCCTCTTTCCTCATGTGTCCACCCTCCCTCCATAGCATTTTGGAGATGATTGGAGACTGTGGGTTTTGGGGTAGCACTGGTGCCCACCCCATGTCTGCTCCTTACTGTGCCATCTAAGTTATCCACCATTTTAGGAAACAGGGTGACACTTGAGGACTGTTTTAGTCACTGTTCTGTTTGTGAACAGACACCATGATAAAAGAAATCATTTAATTAGGGGGTGGCTTACAGTTTCAGAGTGTGAGTCCATGACCCTCATGGCTGCAGACATATTATGGTGCTGGAGCAGTAACTGAGAGTTTGCATCTGATCCACAAGCAGGAGGCAGAGAGACAGGGTCTGGTGACACACCTCCTCCAGCCTTCCCAAACAGTTCCACCAACTGTGGACCAAGCATTCAAACATGAGAACAGTGGCACCAGGGATAGGAGTCTGTCCCCTGTTGTGGTCAGGCACCTGTTGTCTCAGGTACCTAGCTGGGCTTCTGGTTCTTTGCTTGTGCCCTGGGGTCTTGTTTACCTCCTGCCTGCCTTCCCTCTTTAAGACGGACCAGCGTCTGTTTCTGTCTCTTAGTGATTCATGCCCAGCTCCTCTGGTTCTGTCCCGCCCTCCTCCCAGCTGAGCCCTTCTTGTGCTTCCCTCTCTCGGTGCTGGACTGACTCACACTCTCACGGTGGCAGGCCAGCTTCATCTGAATCCTGAAGCCCTGCAGAGCCCTATGGAACAGCTGCCTGGGAGGGACTATCCCACTGCCAGAGAACAGAGCTCCCAGCCCAGAGGGCCCCAGGTTCCATGTAAGGGACATCACTTGGACCTATAAAAAGAGGCGTGAAGTATTTTCAGGTGGTGATTGCCCCGTGATAGGGCGGCATCTGTGAAGGTGGTTAGGGAAAGCCTCTGTGGGAGGTGACATTTTAGTTGAGACCTGACCCATGGGGAGACCCAGCCAGGGAAGAGCCAGGACATGATGTTCCTGTCAGAGGAACAGCAGGTGGAAAGGTCCATGCTAGCAATGAGTCTGCCCTGTCTGAGAGGTCAGTGTTGCAGACATGGGAGGACTTGGACTACAGCTGCCAGGAAGGTGGTTCCGAGTACACCCTCCCCCAGAAACACAGCCCTTGCGTGCTTTTGCTGCCTCAGCTCCTGTCCTCTGCTTCCTCCCTCAGACCATCTCCACAGCGGTCCTTCCTCCCTCAGACCATCTCCACAGCAGTCCTTCCTCCCTCAGTCAGACCATCCCCACAGCAGTCCTTCCTCCCTCAGTCAGACCATCACAGCGGTCCTTCCTCCTTCAGTCAGACCATCTCCACAGCTGTCCTTCCTCCCACAGACCATCTCCACAGCGGTCCTTCCTCCCACAG
>PVIU01002756.1:82359-117655 GCA_004026605.1 Ondatra zibethicus | reverse complement strand
TCCTCCCTCAGTCAGACCATCTCCACAGCGGTCCTTCCTCCCTCAGTCAGACCATCTCCACAGCAGTCCTTCCTCCTTCAGTCAGACCATCTCCACAGCTGTCCTTCCTCCCTCAGACCATCTCCACAGCGGTCCTTCCTCCCACAGACCATCTCCACAGCGGTCCTTCCTCCCTCAGCAGGGCTCACACCGGTGCTTTCTACCTCTTGTCGAGTTTTGCTCCATGTCCCTATCACTAGCCTTGTCTTTCACTCAGCCCCGAAGTCCACTGGAGCTTCTAAGTCTGCCATTCTCCACCGATATCATGGTGTCTTTTATTTTTCAAAGATATATTTTATGTGAATGAGTGTTTTGCATGTGTATATGTGTGCTGTGTGCGTGCAGTGCCTGTGGAAGCCAGAAAAGGTGTTAAGATATCCTGGAACTATAGTTATAGATGGTTGTGAGCTACCTATTGTGGATGCTGCAAACTGAACCCAGGTTTTCTGGAAGAGCAGCAAGTGCTCTTTTATATTTTTATATAAAAATATATAAAATATATAAAAATATTTTAAAATATTTTTATGGTTTATTTAACTTTATTTTATGTGCATTGGTGTGAAGGTGTCAGATCCCCTCCAACTGGATCTTCAGACAGTTGTGAGCTGCCGTGTGGGTGCTGGGAATTGAACCCGGGTCCTCTGGAAGAGCAGTCAGTGCTCTTAACCACTGAGCCGTCTCTCCAGCCCCCCAGGGTGTCTTTCAAAGGAGCACAGTGACGCTGCTCATGCTCATAGGCTGAAATCTCCAGACCTCCGCAGTCCCCAGCTGTGGCCACATGGGTCCCTGCTCCTCCTGCCCTCTCCCTCCTCCTCCCTGCGCAGTCCCATGGCCTTTGAAAATGCTGCTCCTCCCCAGCTGCGCTCGCAGGGCCAGCTCAGGCCTCATCTCATCCCATAGGTATGGGTGTCCCTTCCCTTCTGCTAACCCCCAGACAACTGGGTTCTCTGTCAGACATTCCTCATGGGGGCCCTTGAGCCTCCCTTCATATGTTCAGTTATACATTGAGTGTGTTTTCTTCAAAGTTATGCAAAGCCTGGAAGAATAGGGCCTTTGACTGTGTATGCACATGACTATACCTGGTGTCTGTGCCTGGTGCTCATGGCTGTACCTGGTATCTGTGCCTGGTGCTCATGGCTGTACCTGGTGTCTGTGCCTGGTGCTCATGGCTGTACCTGGTGTCTGTGCCTGGTGCTCATGGCTGTGCCTGATGTCTGTGCCTGGTGCTCATGGCTGTGCCTGGTGTCTGTGCCTGGTGCTCATGACTGTGCCTGGCATATGATGTTCATGGTTGCGTGTGGTACTCACGATGTTCACAGTCATACCTGGTACGTCATAGGTGCTCAGTAAACACGTGTTGAATGAATGAATGACTTCTGCAGAGCAAATAGAGAAGCATTCTTTTTTTCTCTTTTTTTCTTTTTTTTTTCACCTGATATTTGATAAAGAATCGAGAAGCATTCTTAACCTGCCCACACACTGCAGACTGCTTACTCAGCCTTGTTCACCACCCCTTATCTTTCAAGATGGGACCCAAGTTGCCTGATGTCTTCCTGGCCCATGTTCTGATCCCACTTCAGCTCAGGGTCCCATTTTTTGCCCAGTTCCCACACCTCAGCCTGGGTGGCTCAGCTACAGGGCACCAGACCTGGGTCTTTCAGATAAGTTGAATGCTTGTCTGAAGGCATCTGTACCCAAGACAACCAGGTCCTGGGCTTAGCCCCCACCCACTTCAGTGGGCCAGCTCTGGTGATGCCAGATGGGGATTATGTGGAGTTTAGTAGGCACTGTGGCCAAAACAGAGAGCGACGCCAAATGAGAGTGGCATTGGACCTCTCTTTTGTCCTGAGAGAAAGGAAGGATGGGGAGTCAGCCTTCTGAGTTCTATGCTGGGGTATCTATATCTGTAGGCGGAGGGCCTTTTGTCCAAGGGGACACTCCCAGTGGTGGCCCTTTCTCCTCTTTTTTTCTTTTTTTTAAAAAGAAGAATCTTGTTACAGAGCCATGGCTGGCATTGGACTCACATTCTTTTCTGAGATTACAGGTGTGTGTCACCGTGGCCAGGAAGGCTCCTCCTTGAAGCCTGACTCCATCCCTGCTGCCAGCCGCTTCTTGCTCAGTACACACTGAATACCACTAATGCCCAGGGTGTACTTGAGGGAAGAATTGAGCAAGGCTTCCAGAGCCCCTGGGATGATGTCACACAGCCAGCTTGTCCCCTCTCATGTAAGTTTCCCTGTTGTTTTGGCCTCACCGTCCTGCTCTGTGGTTCTTCTTGGTCTCCGTGTCTCATGTCTGATGATGCCTTTGGGGTCCTCAGCCCGTGCCTGTGCCATTTCCACAGGTGATGCTGTGTGTCACTCCCCTCCAGCCCTCTCTCCTATTTCCAGGTCCACCGGCCTTTGATGGTCTGTGTGGACCCTCACATCTTCAGGACTTTAAGCCCATTCCTTACATAACAGCTAGTCTCAAGATGTGCGCCTCTGTCTTGGACTGGATTTATGGTAAGAGCCATCTTATTAACTAGAAACTTCTCAATGCCAGCTCCATTAGGAAAGGGTTTTTTTTTCTGTTCTAAAATATTATTATTATTATTTTATGTGTCTGTGTGTTTTGCCTGAATATGTATGTGTATACCATGTGTGTACCTGGTACCCATGGAGGTCTGAAGAGAGGGCTGGATATCCTGGAACTGGAGTGGTGAGCTAACATGTGGGTACTGGGAAGTGAACCTGGGTCCTCTGCAAGAACAATAGGTGCTCTTAGTGCTCTCAACCACTGAGCCACTCTCCAGTCCCAAGTTTACCTGTGTTGTTCACTGCACACAGTTAGCCATTAGGAAATATGTTTCTGAAGCAATGGCACCATCTCCTCAATTTCTTCATTGATCACAGGGTGGCAAGAAGGGAGACTATAAATGTGTTATGCTTTCTTAACTTTCTCAAGCAAGCAAACAAAACATTACCTTCCAGAATGAGCTAGAACCCACCCGAGGCACACTGGAATAATCATATGCTACCCTGATGTCAAGGCCAAAGACTCATGGCAGAGTTTAGGAGGCGTTAGTTGACTTGCATCCTTTATGATCTGTCTTGGATTTGGCAATAAGGACATTTTGTGAAAACAAAATCAAGTTCAGAATGTTTCCAGCACTGTCAGTTCCCAGGCTGACAACTCTCAATGGAGTTCAAAAAAAATAACAAGCAGCATTTTTTTTTTCTGTGTGTGCAGTCTGGGTGTCCCTGTACCTGGGAGAGCATCCCAGAGGTTACAGGACCTTGGCGTGAACTCAAAAGCCTCAAAGGCACAGGTGGCTGCAGAACAGTTTCCTGCTTGTCGGGTCCCAATTTTAATGTATCTTTTTGTTTAAAATGCCCTTATCACATACCAAATGTTACAGGGATTGTAGGAGAAATAAACTAAAAGTAGAAGCAATGTTTCATCATTTGTTATTTGAGAAAATTGATGAATATTCCAAAACCATTTGGCAGGAAGCAGAGGATTATGGCCCAACTTCCTCCCCCAGGGGCTAAGGCAGCATTTCTTCAAATGGGTTCCAAACTCCAGGAGCCCTGAAGGACTCTAGTGAGATTCACACAGGAATAAAAGGGTCCCATTGTCTAGTATTTTGGGGACTGTTGGGCTAAGCAGTCAAGTCCTGCCCCACCATGCCTAGCTCCCATGCCAAAATAGTGGTAAATCTAAAAGCAAGATTGGGAGGCTAAGGCAGGAGGATCTTTTGAGCCTAGAAGTTGAAGAGCAGCCTGGGCAATACAGCCAGAACCCTGTCTTTAAAATAGAACAAGTGGTCATAGTGTTACATCCCTGTAGCCCTGGGGCCTGGGATGTGAACACAGGAGAATAATGAGGTCAAGGTTGTCTGAGGCCAGCCTAGGCTGCATGAGAACTTGCATCATGAAGCCACACGGGACCGTAGAGGTGTCTCAGCAGTTGAGAGCAGTTACTGCTCTCACGAAGACCCAAGTTTGGCTCCCAGTACCCGTGTCGGGAACCTCAGAACTGTTTGTAACTCCAGCTCCAGAGGGTCCAGATGCTCGTCTAGACTCCAGACTCCAAGGACGTTAGCACTCACGTGGTGCACCCCCACACGCTTGCTTTAAAAAAAAATCTTAAAAACTCAAACTAGTGAAACAGACAGACAAGCAAACGAGTGTATCTGTTGTGTGTCTGTGTGCTTTGTGTGTTGTGATATGTGTAGGAGAAGGAAAGAGAGATAAATCATATTTCCAAGTAGATTTGACCAAATAATTATTTTCCCCTACTTTATTTTACTGACTTGTTTTTTAGACAGGCCTCATTGTGTAGCCCGGGGGACCTAAAGCTTACTGAGCGGCCTGCCCGGCTTTGGGCTCCTCTAGATGTTCTTTACTTTGGTGCTGGGACTCCGGTGAGGGTGGATAGCTGCTCAGCAGACTCTCGGCTACGAACCAACTATGCCTTATCTGCTTGCTTCTTTCTGGTCTTGATGTGTAGTCCTGGCTGTCCTAGAACTCACTACATAGACCTGGCTGGCTCCCATCTGTCTCCAGAGTGCTGGGATTAAAGGTGTGTGCTACCGTGACGGGGAACCTCCTTTAGCCAATAGCCTTTGAGAGGCTGGACCAGGTGGGGCGTGGCTTTGAGCAGCAAAAGGCCAGTGGGACTGCCCTGCATTTTCTTTTCTATCATTTAAAAACTTACTTGTTTTTAAATACAGTTCAACTAATATTTTATTTTTAAATGTAAAAAATTTTATTTTATGCATATGAGTGCTTTGCCTGCAAGTCTGTGTACCATGTGCATGGTACACAGGCCAGAAGGTGGCATCAGATCTTCTGGAGCTGGAGTTACAGACAGCTGTGAGCCCCCATGTGAGTACTGGGAACTGATCCTGGATCATTTATTAGAGCATTAAGTGCTTTTAACTTCACTTGTGAGCTCTCCCTCCAGCACCTCAAAATTTACTTTATTTATTTATTTTGACAAGGTGTAACATAGCCTAGGCTGGCTTCCAACTAGGAAGATAAGGACCCTCCTACCTTCTTCCCCCAGTTGGTGTCAGTGTCTCAGGTTAAGGCTGGCCTTGAACTTGCTATATAGCTGAGACTGGCCCCTTCCCGCTTATCCTTCCCAAGTGCTGGGAAACATCACCATGCTGTGCTTGCTGATTTTCCAGGAGCATCTTCTGAGCCTCATCTGATGAATATGCTTTGGGAAACATTGTTCTAGAACCTTCCTTCTGGAAAAGAAAGAAAACTTTATTTAAAAAAAAAACCAAAACCAGATCATTCTACTTTAGAGCACACAACTCCCTACTTTTGTCAGAGCAACAGTACAAGACTCACTTTATTTCCAGAGATTGTAATGTCAAGTTACTAAATTTAAGTCCTTTTCCTGCCTAAAGAGCAATTTAGAAACATATTTCTGAGCTGTAACTTAGACAGTTTTAGCACGGAGCAATGGCCAAATGTGTTCACCAGTTTTATGTGGGACGCAAATATCCTGGAACTTGGTTTTTGCTGCAACAATCTTCCACCAAGTTCCCTGTGCTCGTGGTTCCGGTTCTGTTATGGAAGCTTAGTAGAAGCTGACTGTTGTTCCACCAGCATGGTTGTCACAAAGATAGTCCTTCCTCCTGGGGCCACAGCAGTCAAGCAACGCTACTGACTAAAATGAACTGACCTGGAGCCTGAGGGTCAGTGCCTGGCTCTTCCCCAGGGCACAGGAGCTGGGGGCCAAAGGAGGAAGGCTTGACTTGCCTGCTCTGTTTCTGAGCTGTGACTCTGTCCTCTGTGTTATGGTTGGGCCTGTCCTGCTGCTGGCTGTGTAGCTGGCTGAACCTAGGGCAGGATCTCATGTAGCCCAGGCTAACCTCAAACTCACTAGGTAGCTAAGGATGACATTGAGATCCTGATCCTCCTGCTGAGAGCTGAGAATGAAGGTGCACGCCATGGGGGTGGCTAATCTCAGTTGTCACCTTGATTGCATCTGAAATCAACTAAAATTCAAGCCACTGGCACTTCTGTGAGGGGTCTTTTTTCCTTTCTTTCCCCCCCCCTCTCTCTCTCCCTCTCCCTCATTCTCTTTCTCTCTGGCTTTTTGAGGCAGGGTTTCTCTGTGTAACAGTCCTGGCTGTCCTGGAACTCCCTTTGTAGACCAGACTGTCCTTGAACTCACAGAGATCTATCAGCCTCTGCTTCCCAAGTGCTGGGACTAAAGGCTTGTACTACCACTGCCCAGCTGATGAGGGGTCTTTCTTTCTTTCTTTCTTTCTTTCTTTCTTTCTTTCTTTCTTTCTTTCTTTCTTTCTTTCTTTCTTTCTTTCTCTTCTTCTTCTTCTTCTTCTTCTTCTTCTTCTTCTTCTTCTTCTTCTTCTTCTTCTTCTTCTTCTTCTTCTTCTTCTTCTTTTTTATCTTTCCATTCAGTTTTCAGAGACAGGGTTTCTCTGTGTAGCCCTGGCTGTCCTGTAAATCACTTTGTAGACCAGGCTGGCCTTGAACTCAGGGATATGCGTGTCTCTGCTTCAGCAGCCTCTGCTTCCCAAGTGCTGGGATCAAAGGCATGCACAACCACCACCACTGCTACAAAGGGTTTTTATTGATCAGATTATTTGAAGCAGAAAAATCAGCCTGTCCTCATTAGGATTTCTATTGCTGTGTTAAAACTCCATGGACAAAAGCAACTTGGGAAGGAAAGGGTTTATTCCAGGTAGCAGTGCATCACTGAAGGAGTTTAGGGCAGGAACTCACACAGGGCTGGAACCTGGAGGCAGGAGCTGATACAGAGGCCACAGAGGAACACTGCTTATTGGCTTGCTTCTCATGGCTTGCTCAGCCTACTTGCTTAAAGGTCTCAGGGTCACCAGCTCAGGGGAGGCCCTGTCCACAGTGAGCTGGGTCCTTCTAGGTTAATCATCCTTCAAGCAACTGTACCATGGGCTTGCCCACAGGTCCATCTGGAGGGGCCATTTTCTCAGTTGAGGGTCCCTATTCTAAAATGACTTTGACTTGTATCAAGTGGACGTTAAGTCCCTGAGTCTGGGTGACACACCCTTCTGGTGGCTGCCACACAAAAGGAAGAAAAAACCTTTGCTTTTTCCCGGCTTCACTGGAAAGCAGGTCCTGTCGGTCCTTCACCATGGCCAGAAGCTGGCTCCCGGGCTTCCAGTCCTGTCGGTCCTTCACCACGGCCAGAAGCTGGCCCCTGGGCTTCCTTCACCACGGCCAGAAGCTGGCCCCGGGCTTCCAGTGTAGACTGAAGACCAGCAGCTCTCCAGGGCTCCTCCAGGACGCCAGCACCGGATGCGGACTGCAGAGACATCCAGCTTCATGGACTGAATAAATGTTAGATTCCCTTCTAGGAACTCCCTCTTCAGTTGAGATAACCATTGTTGGACTACCTGAACCACAGTCTGTAAGCCAATCTAATAAATCCCATAAATACATTTTTATTCTATCAATTCTGTTCCTGTAGAGAACCCTACCTAATACAGCCACCAGGCCTGGCTTGACCTCCTATATCTGCCTGTTAGTGCAGGTAGCCTCTAGGTTCAGGGTGTGGTCACCTCCCCAGAGCTGGGATAAGGGAGAATCAAGGAAACCAATTTCTCTGAACATAAGAACACTTTCATGTAATATTTGAAAAAATAAAAATGGATGTAAAGATGCCCTGTCGTGGATGCCTACCAGTGGATGTAGATGTGGGCTTGAGGTCCTGTGTTTGGACCACCCATCTCCCTGGGCAGGCCCTGCATTGATACCAGGTCCATCTGTGCTCCTACTCCTGTTGCTGTTTCTGCTGTTGCATTATTGTGCAGATCACCCATGCACAGTGGATTCACTCCCAGTCCGACATACTCTGGGCAGAGCCGAGAAGTGTGGGCAGCACCCTGGGGCTGGAGGAGCATGGAGACTTAGCTGTGTGGGGTTTGAAGCATGTTAGAATTTAAGTGTCTCAGTGATGGTACTGGACAACAGGACTTCGAAGAGGTTGTGGGGGCTCCACTCTCAAGAATGGATTAGTTGTCTCTGGAGTGGCTTTGTTATAAGACTAGCTCTCTGCCCTGTACACCTCTGACCTATTGCGGGATGAGGCTCCTACCAGGTCCCCATGCTGGGCTCTCAGACAACCCAACCTCTAGGTAAGAGAGATATAAATTTTTCCTTCTTTCCTCCTTCCAGATTTGTTTATTTATTATGCATACATGTGTCCTTGCAGGCAAGAAGAGGGCACCAGATCTCATTAAGGGTGCTTGTGGGCTACCATGTGGTTGCTGGGAATTGAACTCAGGACCTCTGGAAGCACAGTCAGTGCTCTTAACCCCTGAGCCATCTCTCCAGCCCATAAACTTCTTTCTTTCTTTCTTTCTTTCTTTCTTTCTTTCTTTCTTTCTTTCTTTCTTTCTTTCTTTCTTTCTTTCTTTTACAGAGTATCCAGTTTGTGGTACTCTGTTACAGCAGCAGAAGCTGACTAAGGGTCTGTGCCGAGAGGCACCCAAGCAGTCGGCCTCAGTGTCCCGGGAGGACACTCAGGCTCGGGCTACCAGGCCTTTCTCATGAGGAGACGGAAGCCCAGAGTTGTGTGTGTGTTCTGCCAACTTCGTTTGCATTTAATTTTTCTGCTAATAAAAGTGATTCCAGTAAGAAGAAAGAAAGAAACACAAATGTGAGCCACTGCAAGCGTCCATCTGTGGCCTGAAGCTGACCCCCCATGCTTCAGGCGTGTCTCTGGTGTCTGGCAGGCCGGTCTTCAGGTTTCAATCCTTCCCGCACATTAGTGCCAGGTATAGAATGACCTTCCAGAGTGGTCTCAGTTTCCATTCAGCTCCTCCTCCAAGCCTGCTGGTCCTGCTCCTGTTCTCTGTGATGAGACAGCTCTTGCAGAGACCAGATCTGAGGCCCTTCAGACCATCTGCAACCCTTCAGATCTGAATATGTAAAACAGAATGGCAATGTTAGTTCTTGAGCATGGGTGATTTTCCTGTATGGATGTCTGTGCCTGGCGCTCTTGGTGTCTGATCCCCTGGAGCTCGAGTTGCAGATGGCTGAGAGCAATGTGTTGACGGTGCGAACCGAACTGGAGGAGTGGCCAGTGCTCTCACCGCTGGGCAATCTCTCCAGCCCTGTCTCTTCACTCTTCTTTGGAGTCACATTCTGTGTCTCAAAAGTCTCCTGTCACTGAGAACCTCCGTACTGGGCACAAGGCGGCTCCCCCACTCCAGAGAACTGCCTCTGCGGTGTCTCCAGAAACTCCCCCTCATCATCTCTGCTGCCCCAGCCGCTCCTCCCATCTCATCCCCACGCCCTTCTTTCAGACAGTAGCCGCAGAGGCATCCTGATAGGTTCCCCTCCCTCCCTTGGCAATCAGTCCCCAGCTGGTTGATGGCCACCCCAGGCGTACACACGGCTGCCCTCACAGCACACATCACCCTGGGTGGACCTCAGGAGGATAATTGGCCTCTCTGGCAGGTCCAGTGGTCCTTTCCATCTGCAGCTCCAGATCTAGCTTGCAGGTGCCCCCAGAGTAAGGGTGTGTGGGGGATGTTAGGGACACATCTTGAAAAGTGACCCAGGGTTAGGAACAGGAAATGGTTTGTGTCAGCTTAACACTTCCATATTGTAGTCCATCACAGAGGGAGGTCAGGTCAGGAACTCACACAGGGCAGGAACCTGGAGGCAGGAGCTGATGCAGAGGTTACAGAGGAACACTGCTTACTGGCTTGCTCCTCATGGCTTTGCTCAAAACTTCCAGGGCCGCCAGCCCAGGGTTGGCACTGTCCACAGTGCCAGTGAGCTGGGCCCTTCCATTCACTTGCGAAGAAAAAGAAACATCCCTCACATTGGGTTAAATAGTCGCCCGGTGGCCTGGTGCACACCTTTAATCCCAGCACTTGGGAGGCAGAGGCAGGTGATCTTTGTGAGTTTAAAGCCAGCCAGGTCTACAGAGTGAGTTCTGGGACAGCCAAGATTACACAGAGAAACCCTGTCTGGAAAAACTGAAACAAAACAAAACCAACCAAACAAAGCAACAATTGCCACCTGTACTGGCTGGTTTTGTGTGTCAATTTGACACAAGCTAGAGTCATCAGAGAGGAAGGAGTCTCAGTTGAGGAAACGCCTCCTTGAGATCCAGCTGTAAAGTATTTTCTTAATTAGTGATCAATGTGGGAGGGCCCAGTCCACGTGAGTGGGGCCGTCCACCAGCCCAGAAAGCAGACTGAGTAAGCCAGGGAGCAAGCCAGTAAGTAGCTCCCCTCCATGGCCTTTACATCAGCTCCTGCCTCCAGGTTCCTGCCCTGTGTAAGTTCCTGTCCTGACTTCCTCCAATGATGGACTATATTCTGGAAGTATAAGCAAATAAACCCTTTCCTCCCCAACTTGCTTTTTGGTTGTGGTGTTTCCTCACAGCAATAGAAACCCTAACTAAGACACCATGTTACATCAGTTTAGCTGGCTGGTCAGTGTGGTGGAGAGCCCCAGGGTTGGTTTGACTGACTATACTTTGGAGTCTGGTTCCTCTAGCTGACCTTCCCGCCTCCGTCAGCGCACACCAGAGACTGGCGCCCCCATGTGGTCTATATGGCACAGTGCCTCCCAGGGCTGCTGCTTTCTGCTGTCTGGAGGATGGGAGGGAGCTTCAGGAGGTTTCTCTTAGGAGAGCCTGGAAGTGGCTCTCTAAGAAATCCACAGCAAAACTCTGGGACCCAGATGGGATCCTGTGTCTGTCCTGAATTTGATGACCCACATCATAGCTGAAGCAGGCAAAAATAGGGACGATCTTGCCTTCGAGACTGGGCGAAGTCCTCAGCAAAACAGACTGTAAGTGTTTTTGCATGTGTTCATGCCTGCAATGAAAGGAGATGTTACATCCCCCTCAAAGAGGAGGAACCCCTAGGCCATAGTTGCTGGGGAGGCATCTGACGGCTAGTGCTGCCCTCTAGTGGGTGCTGTGGGTGGCTTGCAGGTCCAAGCTCTGCCCAGGTGTTGCCTAGGAACTAGATCAAAGACACACCCTTTCCCCTCTCCCATCTCCAACACACTGATCTGAGTCCTTGCCAGCTGCAGGCTTTTTAAGGAGTTAGCCAACCATCAGCAGGCCTGGGAGGCCACAGAGAAAGCTTTGGACCCTCGTGTGCTCCTGGTAACGCACTAACAGTTAAGGAAGGGGGCAGCGTCACAATTGCCATTAAAGCACTACGTGAAAGGGAGGGGCTGGAGGAAGAGGGCTCTGTTGAGGCCCACTAAAGGAAAGCCGTTACCTCCATCATTGCTTTATAGAAGCATGTTTTCATTCTTCTTTAATGCTTTTTTAAAACTTGTGTTTTATTTGTGTGTGTGCCCGTGTGTGTGTGTGTGTGTGTGCGCTCACATGTGATCCATGGCCCGTGTGTGGAGGTCAGAAGACAGTGGGAGGCAGCAGGCTCTCTCCGTCTATCATCTGGGCTCTGGGGTAGACCTCGGGCTGTCAAGCCTGGCAGCTGGCTCACTGAGCTGTGGCGCACAGGGGCTCATCATGTAGACCAGGCTGCCCTTGAACTCTGGATCTATCTTCCCTTTCTCTCACAGGCTGGGATTAAAGCCATGTGCTGTCACACCCAGCTGCAAGATGTGCGATCCCAGAGTCTTCCTGGGCACAGCTCCTGACAGAGCCTCACTTGAGTCTCCCCACTTTCTGAGTAAAGTCTTGTGGAGTAATCTTTTTTGTACACAGTGAAGATGTGCCTTTGCCAAGGCGCCTTCTGATCACTTTAATAAAAAGCTAAAGGGCCATTAGCTAGGCAGGAGGTACAGGCGGGAGAGCCAGACAGAGAGAACTCTGGGAAGAAGAAGAGCGAGGTCACCAGGAGAGCAGGAGAAGACAGACAGACACAGAAGGAGCCAGACACACAAAATGGGGTAGAGGTAAAAGCCACATGATATAACATAGGTCAGTAACACGTGATAGAACATAGGTCAGTAACACGTGATAGAACATAGGTCAATAAAAATATGGGCTAAAACCAGGTGGTGGTGGCGCACACCTTTAATCCCAGCACTTGGGAGGCAGAGGTAGGCGGATCTCTGTGAGTTCCAGGCCAGCCTGGTCTACAGAGTGTGGTCCAAGGCTACACAGAGAAACCCTTTCTCAAAAAACCAAAAATAAATAAATAAATAAATAAATAAATAAATAAATAAATAAATAAATAAATAAATAAATAAATGGGTTAATTTAAGTTATAAGAACTAGTTAGGGACAAGCTTAAGCTATCAACCGATCTTTCAGAAGTTTTCATGTTGTGATTTGGGAGCTGGCAGGAGGGACAGAAAAATCTGCCTACAGTAAAGTTTTTTTCTTCTCACTATCTCCCTTGCCCTTACCCGCTGTAGATTCTTGCCATGTTGTCTTAGGGTTTCTGTTGCTGTGAGGAGACTCCATGACTATGGCAAGTCTTATAAAGGAAAACATTTAATTGGGGTGGCTTACAGTTCAGAAGTTCAGTCCATTATCATCATGGTGGGACGAGGTAGCATGCAGGCAGCCATGGTGTTGGAGAAGCAGCTGAAAGTCCTATACCTTGTATGCAACAGGAATTAGTCTGTCTCTCAAAATCTGCCTCCACAGTGACACACTTCCTCCAACAAGACCACACCTACTCCAACAAGGCCACACTATCTAATAGTGCCACTCCCTTTGGGGGCCATGTTCTTTCAAACCACCATGTATTGGTGGGCTGTGGCGGAGACAAGCCCTCTTCAGAACCACAAAACCCAGTGTGTGTTTTGTGAGCTCTGTCACCCAATAGCCAGCACTGAAGATCATGGCAACACAGCAGGCACAGCCTTGCACTGGGTGTGCCTGCCCCATGGGCTGCTGGGGCTCTGGCGCAGGGCTCAGAGTCTTCACCTGAACCCCAATAACAATACAAGGCCTGTCTTATGGTTCCATGGTTATGAAGAGACACCATGACCAAGGCAACTTAGAGAAGAAAGCATTTAATTAGGGGCTTGCTTACAGTTTCAGAGGGTGAGCCCATGACCATTGTGGCAGGGAGCATGGCGGCAGGCAGGCAGGCATGGTGCTGGCGCAGTCTCTGAAAGCTTACATTGTGGTCCTTGGGCAGGAGACAGAGAGTTGTAGCTGGGTCTGGTGAGGGCTTGGGAAACTCCCAGTAACACACCTCTTCCTGCAAAGGCCACACCTCCTAATCTTCCCTAAATAGTTCCATCACCTGGGAACCAAATATTCAAATATATGAACCTATGGGGGCCACTCATTCAAACCATCACAAGGACCCAGTGTGCTAGGATCTGGGGAAGAACTTGTTGAATGGCAGTGAGACCATTACTCACATTGCCCAGGATCCCCTCCATCCCTTGGTCCCTCCCACCCCCAGGGTTGCCCACTGTCAAATGACAGCTCACCTTCTGAAATCCAGTCCCCAGTTTCTCTTTCAGACGAAGATGAACTTGCTTGGCTAACAGTGAACTGCTCTCATTTTCTTAGGGTGGTGGTGGGGCAGGTTCAGGTCAGTCACACGCTGCCTCAGTTTCCCCATACAGTCCCTGGCAGGGGTACTGTCCTCATTAGGCAGAAGGTTGGGAGTGATCTCAGAAGAAGTCTGTTAGTGTACACAGAGCTTAGTGCCCAGGTGGCTCCTGGGAGGAAGGGTGGTGACATTCTCTAGGTGCTTCCTAAGGGTTTTCTCCACGGCCGTAGCCTCACAAGAGCAGTGGCTTAGACGCATGGCATCTTAATTTTACTTCTTTTGCTTGAAGGGCTGTGCCCACAGACTGATGGTTGAGTTTGAGCAAAACTGGCTAACTACCTTCACCTCCATGTCCTATCTAAGAGAGGGACAAGATGAAAAGGTATGTTATGTTATGTTAGCATCCTAATGTCCAGTGCCTAGTCAGGTGACTGCCCTTGATGCAAGGGTTGCTGGGAAACAACATACCTTAAGACAAAGTCTTGCCGAGTGGTGGTGGCACACGCCTTTAATCCCAGCACTTGGAAGGCAGAGGAAGGCGGATCTCTGTGAGTTCGAGGCCAGCCTGGTCTACAAGAGCTAGTTCCAGGACAGGCTCCAAAGCTACAGAGAAACCCTGTCTCGAAAAGCCAAAAAAAAAAAAAAAAAAAAAAAAAGACAAAGTCTTACACAGCCAGGGCAGGCCTCAAATTCCTGGTTCTTCTGCCTCCACCTCCCTCCTAAGTACAGGTGTGTGCTCCTGGCCTGGCTAGGCTTTATTATTTTTACAGAAGGGAAGAACAAGTCAGGCTTGATGGCTCACATTTGTAATTCTAGCGCTTGGGAGACAGGAACAGGAAGATCATAGTTCAAGGTCATCTTTGAGCTGTAGTGAATTTGAGGCTAGCCTAGGCTACACATGACCCTATCTCAACAAACAAACAAATAAAAAGAAGAAAAAAAGAGGAGGAAGAGGTGACAATGTGTAAGAGAATAGAAGACAGAAAAAAAAAAAAAGAAAAAAAAGCTGGCTACACCAGGCAGGGTGTGAGACCCTTTGGCAGGCAAGCGTTAGGGAACTGGGAGAGGAGGCAGAAAATTTTCAAACGCTAACATGTATGCAAGCAATCCTCAAGCAACATGTTACTGCTCAGTTAAAAATAAACCAGAAGAGCGCATAGCTCAGCGGTAGGGAGCTTGCCTATCATGCACAGGCCCTGGGTTCAGTTCCCAGTGCTGCAAAAACAAAACAAAAATCCTGACCCATACAAGAGCAACAGCACACTTGGAAGCACACCCTTGGCCACAGAACTACAGGGGAGCTGACTCCCTGCTTTAAAACTAGCTAAAGACAACTGGGTAAACTCACAGCAACAGACTCGTTTAGCACTGCTAAACACAAACACCTATCCATGATCTTGGGTCACACGTACCAGCCTCTGACTGCAAAGGGAAACCACTCAGTTGGCCTAGGAAGGCAGAGCACAGTTTTCATGGCTGAGGTTCATGCCATCCTAGGCAGAATGAGGTTCCTATGCCTACTAAAAAAACAAAAACAAACAAAACAAAACAAAACAAAACCTGAACAAACAAAAAACCGGTAGGTGACAGACAAAGCCTGGATGGGACAGGTTGTTTTTCCCAGCCATCACTTCTGGAGCCTTCTTGAACCATCCTCTCCCTGAACTACTTCTCTAAAAGCTCCTTTTAAAGGCCTGCCAATTAAAGACACTTCCTTTGGTTCTTTGTCTGGCAAGAGGCTGTAGGAGAGATCCTCACCAAAGGACCACATGGTTCTCCGGGTCTCTGATAACAGGGTCTAGACTCAGCCATCCATGGACTTTGATCCAGCATCCTGGCTGTCCAGGTGTAGAGCCAGGGGCAGAGTTAGAGAGATGGGAGGGCTGGCCCTGCTCTGGAGGACCAGCAGTGTGTCAGCACAGCCTAGTGTCTTAGCTTGCATTGTTGGGTTGAGTTATCCAGCCAGGCTCTGGGCACTCAGAGTCCTGACCCTGACCTTCCCATCCTGCCCCAAGAGAGCCTGTTCTGAACACTGTGGGTACCCCTTCTGAAGTACTCGGTGTCCTTGGGTGTCCTCAGCATTGGTCAACATTCCCATAAAATATGGTTTCCTTTAGCTCAAAAATGTTTTTCTTAGGGCACAGCCAATCCATCCACCCCTTAGTGTTCCTCCTAACAAGGACCTTGTAAGCAATTTTTATTACAGTGAGATAAAGACCCTGTGGCCACAGAGCAAAAGCAGCCCGCTTCCTGCAGATAGTAGGGATCAGATTTCTCCCCCACCCAACTGCCTGGAGTCTTAATCATACAGCATCTCTGCTACCTTTGTTTCTGGGGGCTAAGCACTTGAGTTCTGTGTGTTGGCTGGGACTTTGAACCAATGGCTTTCCACTTTGTCTTTGGAAAGGAGCAGGCTGTCATTAATGATAAAATTAAGGATTAGAACACCCTAATTGGAAAGAAACAAAACCACCCGTTACCCTGTGGGAGGGGGCACCACTGCTGTGCTTGAAGGTCAGCTGATCAGACTTTTCCAGAGGTGGGACAGAGAGGCGGAGGAGCTAGGGGAGTGTCTTAGAAGGCAGGCGATGGCCATATTGCAAGAAGGGCAAAGCTTCAAGACCCAAGCTTGCTAGGGGGGCCTGCAGCAGTACTTGCAGGCTGATGGGAAACAGGGCCCTGACTCCAGCTCTGTCACTCAGGAGCTGTGTGGCCCTGGTGAGTCACTTTCCAATAACAGTAGATGCATCATGGGAGGACTAGTTGTTTAAATTACTGTGAAGGCTGAGAATAGAGCCTCGCATTTTAGTAGTGACTGGAGCTTGTGCTGTGCCTGAATGGGTGGAGGGAGGATGGAAGAGGGCTGACAGGGAGCATTAAGGAGCTGTGGCTGAATGTGTGGAGGGAGGATGGAGGAGGGCTGGCAGGGAGCATCGAGGAGCTGTGATTGAATGGGTGGAGAGCGTATGAAAGAGGGCTGGCAGGGAGCACTAAGGAGCTGTGGCTGAATGGATGAAGGCAGAATGGAGGTGGGATGGCAGGGAGCACTGAGGAGCTGAGATTGAGTGGGTGGAGAGAGGAGGGCTGGCAGTGAGCATCAAGGAGCTGTGATTGGATAGGTGGAGGGAGGATGGAGCCCTGGGGGATCTTTTAGCTTAGACTGAGCTAGCACAGCTGTGGGGCAGAGCACGGGTGGTAAGTCCGGGTGTAAAGCTTTACAGGGGCTCTGGAAGGACTGATGTGGGGTGCTTTGTGTGAGTTGTTTAGGGTCAGCCCTTTGTGGGCTGGGGTGTGCCCGAGAGGCCTGGATTCAGGGTTTTGGGTATGAGGCATGAAGCTAGGTAGGGAACAAGCAGGCATGAGAAAAGAATGCTCCCCTACCCCCACTGGTTCTGAATCTCTCTCCTTGGCTGGCATCCAGAAAATTCAACACAGCCAGGCCACCTGTAAAAGACCAAGATTTGCCCTGTTTAGGAAACACCGCTCATGCGGCTGTTAGCAATGGCTCTAGAACTGTGCTGTAGGTCCAGCCTTCCTGTGATGTGACTATTGTCACAAGCTCAGTGGTGAAGCAAAGAGGATCCAATGTCTGGAGATCTGAAGATGGCTGAGACCGCGGTGTCTTCAAGCAATCAGAAGAGCAGCAGGTGCAGAAACTCTGCCATGTGTATTGTTGGGGAAACCGGGAATGGTGCCTGAAAGTCCAGGCAATTTCACCAGGTTCTAAACTGTGAATTGAGAAATGAATGGGGTGGAGATTAGCGAGAGAGCCACTGAACACACAGCACGGACTGTCACACTCCACCAGCTTCTGCCACTAAGTAGACATCTGCAACCTTGGGGCAGGGGTACCTGAATACTCTAGTCCCTTTGGACATGAAGTGACACTGACACTGGGGACCTGAGGCGTCACCTGCCCCTGACCTGCTGCCGTGTGTGGCTCTCTGAAACTGCTCAGCAAGTATGGGCTTACTTCCTACACATCTGGACAGTCTGGGACAATCTGCAGTCAATGTTCTTGGCTAGTCTGTTCCTGGTTCCTGCCACAGAAACAGAGAAGTATCTATTGTGGTGAGTGGTTATGTTTTGGGATAATTGGTGGCATAGTAAAGGATAACACATGGGGGACATTTTTTAAATTTTTATTATTTATTTATTTATTATGTATACAATATTTGTCTGTGTGTATATCTCCAGGCCAGAAGAGGGCACCAGACCTCATTACAGATGGTTGTGAGCCGCCATGTGGTTGCTGGGAATTGAACTCAGGACCTTTGGAAGAGCAGGCACTGCTCTTAACCACTGAGCCATCTCCCCAGCCCTGCATGGGGGACATTCTATGCAGGAGGCAGGTAGTGGATGTTCTGGCCAAGGTCCAGCTTGAAGTGTTTTATTCTTTACTACCTTCATCCAGTAGCCGTTTGTTGGTCTCCAAATAGGAACCTGGTTTTGGCAGCCTTTTTTTCTTTTTTAAAATTTATTCATTTTGTAATTTAGATAGCATCTCATTAAGTAGCCCTGGCTTGCTTGGAACTCTCTGTAGACCAGACTGGTCTCAGACTCACAGAGATCCGCCCGCCTCTGCCTCTCAAGTGCTGAGATGGGTCTGATATTCTTAGAGCAAGTCAACCCCTCATGGAGGGAGCCAGGACTCAGCAGAGTGCTTGAGAGGCAGAGGCAGGTGGGTCTCTGTGAGTCTGAGACCATGGTGTATGCCTCACGGAGGTAGGAGGATTGTAAGTTTAGAACTGGATTGGACTACATAGACTACCCTGTTTCCCCAAAACCTAAAGTCAACCAATCAGAACCCTGAGCCTGGGGAAGATGGTCCAGTAGTAAAGCATCTGCCATGAAAGCCCTGATGTCCTGAGTTTTGTTCCTGTAACCTCCATGAATGTGGACGAAGAGAACCCAGTCCACAAAGTCATCTTCTGACCACACTCATACCAAGGCGTATGCATGCCTCTCCAAACACATACTCAGACGCATGCTTGAACGCACACTAATAAAGAGGACTTTTAGATCTTTCTAGAAATCAACTGTTCAAGATTATATATCCACTGGGCATAGTGGCACACACCTCTAATCCCAGAACTTGGGAGGCAGAGGCAGGAGAATCCCTGAGTTTGACGTTAGCCTGGTCTACAGAGTGAGTTCAGGACAGCCAGGACTGTTACACAGAGAAACTCTGTCTTGGAAAAAAAACAAAACAAAACAAACTTCCCCAAACAAAAAATAAACTCAAAACAACAACAGAAAGATTATATATCATCATATCATCTTCATTTTCCTAATAAAGTTATTCTTAGCTTTTAAAAGATAATAAATAAAATTCAAAGTCTTTAAAAAACAGTACAAATCTAAGCCAGTATTTCCTCCCTCAAGGATAGACATCAGTGCTATCCTTGAAGAAAAATTGCATGGGTCATGGTCCCTAGGACCCTCTTTGTGGTGCTGAAGATGAAAAAGAGTCTCCCTGTTCCTCTGTTGCTAAGCTGTGTCCCAGGACCAAGATTCAGGGTGCTGCCCAGCATTTTCCACCTGAGAGGGCTAAGCCCGTGGTCACCAACACTTTTTGCAGAGGTACTCTTATTTTCACATGTGTCTTGGTTGCCTGTGATTGTCCTCAGGAATTACCAGCTTAGTGGCTTAAAATGCCAGAAATCAATTCTCTCACAGAATCTAAAGAGGTCTGCAGGGCTGTGTTCCTAGTGAAGACTCTCTTTGCCTCTGTTGGCTTTTAGCAGCTTTGAGGATTCGTGGTGCACGTGGCTTTGATGTTTTTCCTAGTGGTCACACCTGAATCTACTAATATTTTAACTACTGTCTGTGCCTGCGGACCCCTGCAATCAATCAGTACCCCACCCCTCAACCTGTACATGGTGAGATTTCTGGTCCTGCCAGCATCGGCTTCACAGCGGCACCAAGTGTAGGTTTTAACTAAGTTTGTATTGTTTTATTTACCAATAAAGACTCGGGTGTCAGATGTTGGGGTGAAAACCTGCTAGATTAGAGAAGCCGAGAAGCCACCTGCTGACCTTCCCTTTGGCTGGAGACCCAGCAAGAGAGCGTCTCTCCACTTGTCCAAAACCATAAAGAGACCTCAAATCTCTAAGCCCCTCCCTACTCCTTCCTGTGCTTTTCTCTATGGATATTCCTGGCTCCTCTGTCCTCGTCCTCTCTATGGTTAATTCCTGTCACCTAGTTATTCCTGTCACCTCTCTATGGTTAATTCCTGTCACCTAGTTATTCCTGTCACCTCTCTATGGTTAATTCCTGTCACCTAGTTGCTGACTTTGCTCCCTGATCCAAGGTTAATTTTATTAACATAGTCTCGGAGTTTCACAGTGCCATCAAATATCCTGCGACATGGCTTTGTTCGGAGCTCCTGCCATCTTCCTCTCCGCACCTCTTCGTGCCTGGGTATTCTCCTTGTCAGTCTCTCACAAGCACCCTGTCTTTGGATTTAGGGTTTACTCAGGAACTGAGGGTGATCTCACTTTGATTCTATTTGCATACAATGAAGGAAGTCACCTTCCTGGTTTGGGGCTCTTGATAGATTTTTCTGGGGCCATTGGTCAACCTACTCCAGGGTCTAGGGGTTTGGGTCTAACCATGCGTCTCTCATGGGTGGAAGGAGAGGCTTGTGTGGGCTCCTAACGGCCCCATGTGGAGGCTGCTTTGGCCCATTCCTGTGTAAGTTCCTTGATTTCTCTTGTGTTGTGCACGCTGGTGTCAGTGTGGGTGTAGGCCTGAATGGCTGTCTCTCTCTGAGCGGCTCGCAGGGCTGCAGGTAGCACCTCCAGAAGGCAACTTAGAGAGGAAGACTGAGTAACTGGGCATTATGGAGCCAATCAGGAAAGAGAAAGGCTGTCTAACTCCCACTTCCTCTAGCTAGAGGGGTCTCTCAGGTTAGGTCATCATTCTGGACAGACTCAGAGAGCCTTTGGTCCATATCACAATCTCGCTCATCAGCTTTAGGGTGTTATTCTGTCTTCTTTGCTAGCTCCAGTCCAACCATCACCAAATCGAAGACTAGACTCCCAACCGTAGCACCATTTGCCTCTGTCTCCCAGCAGTGCCCATGCAGGAGCCTGAGGCGTTCTAGTCCCATGTTGTCAGCTGGGGGCGCTCCTGCCCCATGGAACCTGCGTGCTCCCAGTGGGGGCGGGGCTGCTGCAGCTTCCCAGCAGGACCCGTCCAGCCTGTCCGGCAGGTCTGGGTGTGGCGTAAAGAAGCCACAGGCCTGGGAGAGCTAGGTTATACGTACGTGGTTTGAAAGGGGTGTGTGTGTGTGTGTGTACTTGAAGAGGAGGGTAATCAGTGATGGCGTGAGTTGTATAGCAGTGTCCTGGTTTCTCTGGCTCTCTCAGGCCTGGGATCTCCACAGTGTGTTATAAGAACTCAGGTGAAAAACTGGGCTTGACCCTGCCCACCCCCAGACCCTTCCCCGGGACTCCAACTTTTCACTCAAGCAGGGCTGTGGGGTCTTATGTCACTCCGCCATTTGGATCATCACTTCTTGTAAGCAAGATTTGAGCAATGATACTTCTGTCACAGGACCATCATGGGGATGAGCTGGGCATGTGGGGGTAGGGGGAACCTAGTACTGAGCCTTTGTGATGTCAGGAAGGATGGAGGTGTCAGCTGAAGAGCCAGGGGAAGTCATAGACCACCCCTGAGAACTGGTCAGGGAGATGGGCTCGGAGAGCCTGCAGTTCAGAAGGCAAAGCTGCGGGTGGGAGCCTGTCTGGGAGGAAGGGGGCCTTTGGAGCTAGAGTCTGGGGCCTGGCTTAGGGCTACAGAGAGGCCTAAGCTGTCCTGGGAAGAAGGCACTCCTGACCTGGGGACTGTTTTGTTCAGCATGGGGTCCTGTAGTGTTGGGTCAGGGCATGGCTGGCTGGCAATGGATTCTGGTTTGCTGGGCTGCAATGAAGACTGCAGGCTGAAGACTCAAGTGTTTGGAGGGGTTTGCTATCAACCTCCACTTCTACAAGACCCACAGGCCTTGGGGTGGAGAGAGTCACCCTCTGATCAGCTTGGGGTGGGTTGAGGGAAGGGCTGACGTAAGAAGCATTCTGGAGATGGAGGCAAAAGGTGCTGGAGCCTAGGCCATGGTAGCAGCTGGAGAGCAGGGCAGGTTTGCGGAAAAAACCTCTTCTCCACTGAACTGAACTGTGAGGAATCCATGTTGGATGGCAGCAGACACTCTGACCTGGAATCTGGCCTTACCTAACCCCGAATCACCTGTCTCCCCTAGTTCTTACGGCCCACAAGTGGCTATGACTTCTGGCAAGGCTCCTGAAGTGAGCCGTGATTGTGTGGAGACCTGGGATTGGGCAAAAGAACTTAAGCCTTAACTCCACCGAATGACATGGAGCAAGAGTCCTATGGGTCTCATGGGCGTGTGCCCCTGGCTCACCCATTCTGTAAGTCAGGACTCTGGACACGGTGGTGACAAGCCAAGAAGAGTCCCTGCAATGGTCCTGCCTCTTAAGGGCTGAAGGTGAAGAGAGGCTGTGCAGGACCTAGGAGCCTGGGCCTTGCATCTGCCTGAGAAGCCAGGAGGAGGGATGTGGCTTCAGGCTAGGGATCAGCATCCCCTCTGCTGGCTGTGTCAACTGCTTTGGAAATGGTGGAGGGTGCAGAGGCTAGACTGGCAAGCTAATCCTGTGCCTCTCTCTAGATAGCAACTGGCAGGTGGTCCCTCCAGTCCAGCTTGTGAGGCCTTTAGGATGGCGAGGGGGCATTGGGACACAGGGAAGGGCTGTGGTTCTGGGAGAAACTTTTGGCCTTTGTTCCAGGAGTCTGAACTTGACCTACTGCTGAGGCGTGGGGTGTGGGAAGGCATTGTTGCTTAGGGCTCCTAGCTGTTTAGGCTCAGTACACCAACTGTTGGGAGGATGGTAGACCACAGTGGGACAGTAGGTCTGGGGCTATGTGACTCCCAGGAGTCCTGGAATGGAGCTGCTGGAAACCCTAGGGGAAAGAATGTCTTGTCCCTAGCCATTGTGCCTTTATGGTAACTCACAGCCTGGGCGTGTGGGCATCTGTTCCACTACTCTGATCCATTCCAGGTACAGTTTTCTGAAGAGGGTTCCAGAGAGTGGCCATGGGACAGGCCTAGGTGGGCAGTTGGGATAGAAGTAAGCTTTATGGGGAATTTGGGCTTAGGGAGGGGCTGATGGTAATGGTGGAGGTAGTAAGCTTCTGGGGTGAGGACTAGGAGCCAGGCTGGAGAAGCTGTGGAGTTGGGTCAGCGTTGGGTTAGCATTGGGATTTGGGGTGTGATTGGGCAGTCTGAGGGTCAGGGTCTGGGATGGGATGGGTTTATATTTGAAATGTCAACAGGGGTTGGCTTAAGGTATAGTTAGGATCATAGTTCAGATGGGTTTGGGGCTGGCACTGTCCTAGGGGGTTGAGGGGCAGGCAGGGTTGAACTGGCATTGGAGCCTTGAAGAGCAGCCCTTATTGGGCCCCTCTTCTCCCTTTGGCTGGGTCTTTTTCAGCTGTGGCCTTGGATAGGGACACCAAGGGAAGCAGGGCCCCTCTACCCTGGGCACCTTGCAATGGACCCCAGGTGTAGTGTCCCGTGAAGCAAGGTCTGTGATGGGCCTGGGGCTCCATTCCAGGGAGATTCATAGCTTTGTCCTTCTTGCTATCTGACCTTCTGCCTTGACCTCTCCTCTCACTCTGGACCTTGTCTGGGCATTTCAGCTCCTTTGGGCTGTGGCTAGTGGTGAGCTCAGCAGAGCAAGGCCTATCTTTCCTGACAGGCCTCACTCCCAGGTGTAGGTGGTGAGGCTGGGCCTACACCTCACCTGACCTTTACCAGATGGGCTCTCTGCAGATTGGGCTGTCCCATCTTGTCATGGCTCCTACATTCCGAGGGTCTGGCTGAGGGCTAGAGTCAGGGCTATGTCTGCACAGTCTATCCTGGGGATGGGTCATTCCTTCATGGGGGCATTTCTCTCCTGCCTCTATTACCCTCCAAGCTTAGCCACTGCAGAAGCTAGGCGCTGGACTCTGATGCCCAGGCTGGGTTGTATCTAGGTGTCCTGTTGGGCTGGGATCTCAGCCTGAGCCCAAACTGTCCAGGCTCCTCTGGCCTAGCTCCTAGCCCCTCAGCCAGACCTGGTCACTGAGGGGTTGTCTCCCTGTTGCCTCTGCTGTACCCACTTAAGCGGGATGGAGATGAGGAGGCTTGTTGATCGCTTGGAGTGAGACCATTAGAGCAAGGTGGGGGCAGGTGTGTCTCTGAGTGAGTCAGGCTGGATGCCTAGGCCCTGAGCTGGTGGCTTTTCGCTCCCACTGGCCCGGTAGGTTCATGCCCCAGCCCTGAGTCACCAGGGTGTGGTCAAGCCACCTGGCAGCACAGTAGACACACATGGCTACATACCTGGATTAGGGCATTGTGTTGTGGGTGCAGAGGGGCTGGCTGGTGGTATGGCACAGTTCTTGGCAGTGCTGAGTGTTCCTAAGATGTCCCTTAGTGACTAAGGGCCCTATTCTGAGCCAGATGTGAGAACCTACCCCTGCCCCTCGTCAGTCCACCTCACTCCTGGGACCCCTCAACACCCTCATTTAGAGTTAAGCTGGACCTGGAGTTTGAGGCTGGTTTCCCTAAGAATGTTGGGACCAACAGAGCTGTCCCCTACAGGCTGGGAGAGACTGTGTCCTGCCTCCGAGAGAGCAAGCACTGGCCATGATTGGTCCCAGGCTTTGAGTGTTAGGAAATGAAGGGACCCTGGTCTATGATTACTTTCTCAATGCATCTTGGGTAGAAGAGGTCACTTGTTTAAGGTGGCACTATCACTAAGCTAGCTGACTGGCCTTGGCTCCCCCTTTTGCTTCTAAGGTCGGCCCTGGAATCTGGATAGGCACAGCCTGCCATTACCTTACTAGAGGTGCCTCTGGGAGTTTCCTTCTTTGGACAGGGACAAGGCACAGAATGTGGGTCCTAGAGGTCACCCTCTTCTTCACAGGTAGCGTGTATCTGGGTAGGTGGTAGGTGTCAGGAGGGCCAGCATGGCTGTGAATGAGGTGCGGAGAGAGGGGCTAAGTCCCATCTCACAGGGCAGAGGTTGCCTAGACCAGCAGGAGGGAGGCGGGCGGGGCTCCTGCTGTAGCCCTGGCCCCACCCCCTCCACCCATCGCCTCCACCCACACCCTCCAGGGTCTGTCAGAAGCTGTTCCAGCACAATAGAAAGTACCTTATTAGGTAATATATGCCTTCTGCCAGGTGGGGTGAGTCCAGGCTGCCCGCCAGGCCCAGGCAGAGCCCAGCCTCTGTGGTGTCTCAGAGCTGGCACTGGCCCCAAACCCAGCTATCCCACACCTATCTGCCTACACAGCCCCTGCTGTCTTACCTGAGACCCCAGGGACACGTGGGAAGTAGGCAAGGTGGCTATGCCACCCTGGCCACTGAGATATGAGTGGGCAGCTAGGGTACCTTCATTTCTCCCTCACAGGCCTGGGCCACAGTGGCCAGGCTGGTGCTCCCTCCCTGCTGGTGCTCCCCAGCCTCGCAGTTTGGTCACTGGGGTCCTAAGGCTTTCAGTTGGGCTTAATCACAGCAGGAGGGCTCAGCAGGGGTCAGGCCTGAGCACCCCGGCACAGCTTTCTGGCTCTCTTTTAGCTTCTTGGGAGGCTGGCCTCCTCAAACACTCAGGCCACCACTTGCTCTCCCAGTCCTTGGTGCACTGAGTTCTGCCTCACTGTGTGCTTTGCCCCGTGTGCCAGGTGCACCATCTCAGGTTGGACCCAAGAAGTAAAGTGTGCCACTCCGTAAGATCAGGGACTTTTGGAGCAGGGCAGTCTTACCATAGGACTCTGTGGAAGGGCTTTGACAGCAGTCTCGGGGCTCTGCTGAGACAGGGAGGCCCTGTGTCTGTGGGAAAGCGAGGGTGGTGTGATTTCCCAGGAAGTGGAGGCAACAGGAAACTCAGGAGTCCAGAGCGCTGCACTTACTGCACCCCCATGAGGTGCTTTGTCCAGGCCCCTTCTCCTTTACCTCAGCCTCCCTGGCCTCTTGACTTGTCCAGTGACAGTGCCTTGGTTACTGAGGTTTTTCTGGGGTGGATTTTTGTGTGGAGACAAGCCAAGTAAGTGTTTTAATGTGCAGAGCTACCTTCCCCCTACCCCAGACTCCCCTGGGTGGGGCAGAAGGGACCAAGCTCCTGTGCTCATAATTTCTTCCACAAACTTTGGGGCTCTGGGACCCTGCACCTAGTTTTATAAGTCAGATAATCCAAACAGACAGTCCTCCCCGCTGCCTAGCTCTTACCTCCCATTTCAAGCCCCTGCCTCTAGAGCAGCGGCTGACCTTCCTGACGCCGCACCCCTTTAATACAGTCCCTCATGTTGTGGGGACCTCCAACCACACAATCATTTCATTGCTACTTCATAACTACAGTTATGCTACTGTTATGAATTATAATATAAATATCTGTGTTTTCCAATGGTCTTAGGCAACCCCTGTGAAAGGGTTGTTCTTTTGCAAAGGGGTTGCGACCCACAGGTTGAGAACTACTACTCTACAGGATGGGCTGCCTGGTGTTCAGGCCACGGTATGCTGGAGGTTGGCTTACAGGTTGCAGCTCCCCTTTGCCCCATCTCTGTAGCTTGGGGAATTCCTAGGTCCTATTCCGAGCTCACTGGGACCACCCTTTCCCAGCCTACTGGACCAGGAGCTTTCTGCCCTCAGGGCTGTGCTCCGCAGGAAGTGCTGCCTGCTGCCCACACTCTGGTCTGAACTCAGCATCTTTATTGACACCGGGCATCCCACCTGTATCTCCTACTACCTGATACCAGTGTCTCGTGACAGTGTCTCACACTGGCTGATACTCAGGACACATCTGTTAGAAGCTTGAGTGGTCCTTGCCACCGGGAGCTCACTTCCTCATCATGGCCACTTTGCTGGGAGGCCTGATGTGTGAGCAAAGCCTTGGTGGCCGGCTATGGCTCCACTCATTTTCCAGCCTTCAGCTTCACCCTGTAACCCTTCACACATACGCTAACATCCATGACCAGCTGACTCTTTCTGGACATTCCAAAGCAGATACTGTAGCTGCAACCCGCTGGGACTTCCGAGTCAGTCTTGTATATGGGGCATCTGGCCATACTCTCCGGGCCTATGGGCTCCTATAGGCCTTGGAGAATTAGAGGGAAGAGGAGATTCACTGTGTGCCCACAGGTTACCAACACCTCCAGGTCATTAATGAGGCCTTTTGGGGCCTGGACAATGTACACTTAGAAGATTCCAGAAGCCAAGAGTACCAAGGCATGAGAGGTAGATAGTGTGGCTTCTCTTAGGGTCTGGGTTCAGAAGAGGACTGAGAGCAGGTGGCAGTCTGAACAATGATCAGTTCATGCAGTTAGTGAGCACTTACTGTATACAAATGCAGTGGGCGGTGAGAGCATGTCTGAACTGGGACAGTCCAGGTTCTCCCCAAGTCCTAGACAAATATATACGGCGTGGCCTTAGCAGTGGCACCATGTCAGCCGCCTCTGGTTGGGGCCAGGGAAGAATGCACGCTGACACATGCTGCCTTGGGTCACACAGCAGTGCCCTGTGCTTGGTATTGGGATCTGTGCTGCTGCCCCGGCATCTGCTGCCCAAGGGGCATCTGTTTGTTGCCCCAAGCATGGTGCCCAGGGTTGGCAGGGGAGAGGTGTTGGCCCAGGACTAGCAGAGTGAAAGTTTATGTGTATGAGTGCTTTACCTGCAGTATGTATGTGTACCATGTGTGTAACTGGTGCTCATGGAAGTCAAAAGAAGGCATTGGATCCCTGGAACTGGAGTTACAGATAGTTGTGAGCCATCATGTGAGTGCTGGGAGCCAAATATGGCTCTCCTGCAGGAGTAACAAATGCTTTAAACCACGGAGGCATCTCTTTAACCCCTTCTTTAAAAAATAATTTAAAGACATTTATTATTATTATTGTGTGTGCATGTGCACACATGTGCATGCATTCCCATGTAAAGATCATAGGGATAATTTTTTTGGGAGTTGGTTCTTTGGGCCCTGGGACACCGGCTGCACCGTCCTGCTGGCCTAGACTGCTCCGTGTTCTGAAGCATAGGAGTCAGAAAAGAAATCCATAAGGAACAAGGCACAGGGAGGTGCCAAGGGTGTGTGTGTGTGTGTACCCATGTATGCATGCATGGGAGAATATGTAGATCTGTGTGTGTGAGTGGGAGGCAGGGAAGGTGCTGGCCGATACATGTGTGAAGGTTTAGCTTGTCCTATGTTCGCAGCAAGTTTGGTCCTTGTTTTCTGAGAAGTGTTGGAGGATCTAGGGCAAGGATCTGAAGGACCTGCGGAAAAGGTCTGTCAGGGTTGTGGGTGGGTGGAGGAGTGACATTCAGGTGGCCTGATCAGTGGGCTTGAAAGGAGTTTCAGGGGTCAGTTGGCCTTCTGGGCAACTGTAGTGGGGCAGGGCCGATGTTGGGCTGGTGTGCTCTGGGGAGTAGGGGGTCACCGGATGTCTCGTTAAACCCCTGGCTTTATCTTTCTCCAGAACCCCTTCCCGCCTCCCACCCAGCAGGAAGTGTTTGATGGGGGTGGTGGGACCGTGGGAGGCTCCTTGGGGATGGGGTACCCCCTCCCACCCAGTACCGAGAGCTACTCCCAGTTGCGGGCAGGGGGCGGTTCCATCTCAGCTTTGGGAGGCTCCTTCTTGGGCCCCGGGCGCAGCGCCCTGGAATGTGGCGCTCAGATGTGGCGGCAGCGCCGCCCGCGTCGCGTCCAGCCCTGTCCTGTCCCATCGTGTTACGTCCCGTCCCGTCTGGGCCGCCCTGAACAGCCTCCCTGCCCAGGCACGCCAGCCGCGGGCGGACACCAGCTGTCTGCGGGAACAGAGGCTGCGAGCCCCGCCCCAGGACCTGCACTCTGCCCCGCCCCACGGGGTACCTGGGCCCTGGCACCCCAACCCTGTCAGGGTCTCGCCATCACTGCCTGAGTTGGGGACTTCTCTATAGGAAAAGAATCTTGGCAATGAGTCACACCTGGTTCTTATACTTCAGAAACTTCCCACATGCTCTGCCTCGGTTGCCCCCTGTTAGAAGGTGATGTTCCTGGCTGTGCTGTTGTGCTAACCAGCTTGTCCGTACTCACCTCCCCCATCAGACTACCAGCTAACCCCAATGTTCAGCTCCTTACAAAGGCTTCTTTCTTAGGTCTCCCTTCCTTCGGTGGGCTGTGCTTCTCAGGCTGGGGGTGGAGAATGGGGAAAACAGAAGCCTTGGCCTGTGCTGGCAAGCTGGCCAGGCCTCTGCTATCTGGGGCCTTAGGGAAGCTGGGAGCAGGGTAGTGGGGCGGGGAGTTCCCCCTCACCCCTGCTGTCCAGCCCTTGCCCTGCAGTGGGAAGAGACTCAAAGCAGTAGCTGGCAACAAAGTGTGGTAGGGCAGGAAGGGAGTGCAAAACTTGTTCCATTTGACAGCTGGGTAAACTGAGGCTGAAATTCCTCCAGTTATTGGCAGAAGCAGAACTAGACTAAGGCTGCTGAACCAGACCCAGGCCGGTGCTCTTCCCATCTGTAGGTGTAGTCAGCTCCATCGTCCCGGGCCGCGCCTGGCTTAACAACGCTCTCCCCATCTGTAGGTGTATCTGTAGGTGTAGCTCCATCGTCCCGGGTTAACAACGCCCTCCTTGATCTGCTGTCCTGCCAGGAAGTTTCCGAAGGGAACCTGGGGAGAGGCTCCCTTCAGCTGCTCCTCCCAGTAAAGGGAGTTCCATGGATTTGGGGTACATGGTCCCCTCGCCCCCATTTCCTCACCTGCTGGGCAGTGTACAGAACATAGCTCAGAGGGAGTGGTCTACCCTGCCTGCCAAAGGGGTTTGCCAGAGACCCTTCAGTGGGCTTAGAGCAAGGCTCTTTCTCTGCCTGGCTTTCAGATTCTCTTTTAAGTTGAATGTCCATAGGTTACAATCATAGTTCTGGGATGTCACCTCCTGGAGGAGGTCTGTGCCCCACCGTTAAGGTGAGGTGACCCTGACCAGTTTTAGGGGAGATGGAAAGGGTGGGCCCAATTAGGGTGACACTGGCTACATTGTGGCCAGTTTACCTCAGAGGGCAAGCAAAAGGGTGTTAGGCATGCCATGTCTGCTAGACATGGCATCAGTTCCTGTCACTGCCTGTCAGAGTGTAAGGAGAGGGTTCCCGACAAGTCACTGGAGCCTCTTGGGTTGGGAGCATTGTGACTGAAGTGGATGCGTGGCCTTGCGGCCGTCAGCCTGAGACTGTTAGCCCAGGAGCCGTGGCTTCCACCCCTCTACACAGGACAGAGAATTCCTTTCCCTGGGGGGTGGTCTGTTAGGGGGAGGTTTTTGTCAAGGGATTTTAGAGTCCTAGGAAGGGACACTTTCCAATAGAACAAGGGGAGGCCATGATGTGGCACGGCCCAGAGGCCGACTGCCTTGCTGGAGCCATGGTCTTAGCAGATGTGGCTTGAGAAGACATGGAATTGGGGAGTGGGCCAGAGAACCCTCGGAACCCTAGGCTTCCTGAGTCTCAGGGGAAGACTCCCAGAGTATCAAAGTAAAGCCTTTGTGGTTAAATGCTCCCCAAGCTGTTTAGTTTCTATCCAGTGTCTGTGACCAAGAGGAAGTGGAAGGCAGCAGGAATGCAGAAACCCAGCCAGGCCTTGTCCCAACAGGCAGCAGAGGGTCAGGCTCCAGGCTCTGGGCTCAGCCGTAGCTAAGCAGCCTCTATAAACAGTGAAACACACACGCTCTCCCTGAGTGTGTGCGTGCTGTTGTTCATGTGTGTGCCTGGGCTGAGGCCATGGTGTTTCAAGTCATAGATGGGGACCTTTCACGTTCCTTCCTGATCCCTGTCACACATAGGCCCTGAGGCCGCCTGGTCTCCTCCATACATTAGCTCCCTCAGTCCCTACAGCCCCGGATCCAGGAGCCCCGGGTGCCCACTCTCACAGGTGGGGAAGTCGTGCAACTGCAGAGCATGGGTCACAGTGGAGTCATCTCACCCCGGTGCTTTTGGGGTACATGTGAGCAGTGACCAAAGCGTGTGTGCACATGTTGAGATGGGTGCCTTGTTGGTCTGTGTCTGTAGGGTGTGTACACTTACATGATCCACAGAGACCATGTGTGTTTGTACATGCATGTGTATCCATGTGTAAGAACACATGTGTGCAATGCATACCAATATTCAACAATGCAAGTCTGTGCCATGTGGCTTTCTCAAAGTGCTGACCTGTCAGCCCATGTAACTTCTCCCTTCTTGGCTTTGTACGCAAGAGGAATATGCTAGTATGCTTTCATGTCAGGGCTACCAGGCTGGGGCCACATGGGGTGTGTGATGGCCTTTGAGAGTGAGCAGCGTGGCAGGAATGGGGTTGGGCAAGAAAGGACAGACGAGAGGGATAGAGGGATAGTAGGAATGGGATTTCTCGACTTCTAACCAGGGGCAGAGATCCACTGTGGACTCCATCAAGGAGCCCCGAATCTGCAGGCTCTGCCTCTTTCGGGGCCCAGCCTCCAGTGACCCTGCAGGGGGACCCAGGGTCAGGACAGCTGCCGGCTCGGCCAGGCAATCCTCCTCTGTCCTGGAGGGAATGAAAGGGAGAAGGGGACCCCAAATGGTATTCAGCCTCCATTCTGGTTCACAGAAATAGGGAGAAGGCCTGAGGTACAGATAGCCCAGGCCCTAGGCGGCAAGTATGGGCTCTGCCTGTTGTGCCGGTGCAGATGGGACAATGGTCAGCAGGGGGCGCTCGGAGCCCACAGATTGTGGAAACAGCAACGCAGGCTGGTAGCAGAGGAGGGTAGGACTCATGTGCAGGGTCACGCCTGGTGTGTGCGTGTGCATGTGCATGCTTGTGTGTGTGCGCGTTGTATGCATGTGTGTGGTGTGTGCGCGTGTGTTGTGCATGCGTGTGATATGTGTGATGTGTGTGTGTGTGCATGCGTGTGTGTGTGTGTGTGATGGAGGAGCACACACTTTGCTACTAGCTCCCTGCCCTGCCAAGGGACAGTCCATCCTGCTCTGAGAGGTCTGTGAGTTGATGTTTGGGGCCCAGGGTAAGCTCTATGGAGGTGAGAGTGACGAACTTGCCAATCCCTCTATGAAGCAGAGTGAGCTGAACCTCTGTAACAATGAGGGTTCAGTGGCAAGGCAAGAAAGACTTGAGGTCTGACCCTGCCTCTGCCTCAGAGTGACCCTCTTCAGAACAGAGGCCTGACCCTGCTTCTGACTCAGGGTGACCCTCTGCAGAACAGAGTGGGAAGGGAAAATAGAAGGCCTTGCAAGTCGCCTGAGGTGGCACCAGAGAATAACACCTGAGGGTCCTGAAGAGTCCTGTGGTACAACTGGTCTTCACCACAGAGATTGGCTCCTGCCTCCTTCTGCTTTGAACCTCTGAGCCCTCAAGTCCTGTCTCACCCAGTCAGAGTCAAAGGCCAGCCACTGGCCAGAAGGTGGACTCTACCTGGCCTCTGACCCCATCCTCCTCGCCCCCTCTGCACACCACATCAGGGCTTTGGCCCCTGTGGTTCCATCTCAGTTGCTCTTCCTAGGTTTCCACATAGCTTCTTTCTCCTGCTTGTGTTTTCAGTGGCATGCCGCCTTCCCTGGCCTCCCTACAGACCGACCCCGCTCCCAGCATTCCTCCATCGGTCTTGCCTTCGACAGGTGTATTTTTATACTAACACTTCTTTTTTCTGTCTGTCTCTCCCCTTGTGTAGGTAGGAATTTGGGCTGATCGCTTTACTGATACACAGAGTATACATGGCACACAGCAGGCATCAGTAAATACTTGTGAGGATTGAGTGTGGTCCTGGGATGGTGCCACTCTCTTTACACATGCGCTCTTGAAGGGTGCTTGCACACACACACACACACACACACACACACACACACACACACACACGCACACACGGTCTGGGAGTTGGGGACATCTGTATCCTGGCTGTTTGCTTTCCTTAGGGCAGACACACTGAAAACCTGAAGAACCAAAGGAGGCCAGCAGAGGAAGGCGAGCTTCATCCCCGAGCAGAGGCTGTCAGGGGGTGTGCAGGCGCATTTTCTGCCTAGGGCAGCCTTCCAGCCAACTGCCCCTCTGCAGGCCCGTATGGAGCTGAACTCCTTGTCAGAATGCCACCCAGCCTTTGATGTTCAACTGTTCCCAAATGGAAGGAAGAGATTGTATCTGTCTAGTTCCCTGCCCTCAAATTCCAGAAGTGGCACCGTGGTCTCTCCCTTCTCCAGGGTTTCACTGAGTCCGTCCCCTTCAGTCCTAGGGCGGGCCTTCTTTTCTGTGCCTTAGTCCCCAGAAAGTGAAAGGTGGTTCCCCTGCCCTTAATATACTGTCCATCAATTCCTGCATCACATTTCTCTGTTGGAAATCCCCAGTGTGGTTTCTCTTTAAAAATGTTTTTATTAGCCCATATTAATTACACTCAAGAACGGGTCTGATTACATTTTCACATGTATTGATTTTGGTTAGATTCATTGCTCTTTCTGTTATCTGTGCCCCCCCCAACCGCATTTTCCTTCCTAAGTAGCTCCCCTGCCACTTTCAAGCTTTTTTTGGGGAGGGAGGTGACCTAAATAGTTTCACGGGTGATGTTTGTTTATAGGAGCATGAGAAGCTTACCAGTGGCTTCACCTCTGAAGAAAATGTGGCTCTCTCCCTCATTGAGGGAGGAGACTCTACTTTCCCCTCTTTTCCTTTTTTTTTTGGACAAGGTCCTCACTATGTAGTTATGTAGCTTAGCTGACCTGGAACTCACTCTGTAAACCAGGCCGGCCTCACACACAACAGGATCTTCCTGCCTCTTCCTCCTGAGTGCTGAGATCAAGGGCGTACACCGCCATGTCTGGCTTCCATGACAGGATTTCGAGGGGCTCAGCCTATGCTGATGATGTGCAAGTCACTGCTGCTGAATTTATGAGCACTACAGTCATGTTCTGCCAAGAATTCTGCACCTCCTCCCACCTCCCCGCCTTGGGCTTACATCCCTTCCGCTCCTCTTTTCTGAGATGTCCCCTGAGCTTCAGAAGGGGTAATACAGATGTCCCATCTGTGCATGGGTTTAATAGTCATTACCCTCTCTGTTCTTGACAAGGTATGAATCTAGATTCTGTCACTGCTGCCCACTGCAAAAAGAAACTTCCCTGACTATTCTATGTGCACAGACATAGTTCTTCAGAAGACCTTGTTTTGGGCACATCACGTCCATTTAGCAAACCAACAACCGTGGTTTCCCCACGAGGGCCTGTGACTCTTCAGCCACAGCTTTGGGCTGGGTTTGCAGTACCAGATGTGATTCCCTACTGTGGAGCGGTCATCAAATCCAGTCTAGCCTGGCGTCTGGACACCATCTACAGTGTGGGAGAGGCTGTGCTGTGTGCTGGGAGCACAACCCAGAGACGGAAAGGGGCAGCAGAGTGGGAGAGGGGAGACAGTTTCCTGGAGGGGTGTCTAGATGGGGAGGTGGTGTTGTCCTAGAGCGGACGCTGAGGGAGCAGATGTCCAGGGGAGCTGCCGCTGCAGCCAGTATAAGGCCTGGGCACATGGCAGTCTCTCATAGATGGTGTTGGGGAGGGAGCAGGGCAGGGAGGAGGGGGTTTAGGTGCTGAGGTTCCAGAACTGTGGTCTGAAGTTGGGGCCAAGTGTATGTGGGTCTGAGGCTGGCATTTAGCTCTTCTAACACATCCTACTGCCCCATTTTTAGAGGTTCCAGGGACATGATGTTCTTGCCTCTGCCAGGAGAGGGCAGTGCTGGCTGCTGTGCTGGTTGTCTGGGCCGGCCCAGCTGGGAAGCAGCCTAGGGCATCAGCTACAGAGGAAAGGCGAAGGGCTGGGTCCCTTCTCTAACCCTCAGCTTCCTCTATGCACATGTTCAAGGATGAACAGATAGGGCCTAGTCACTCCAGGTCAGGCCACTGGGGTCAGCTAGAACACCCGTCTCAGCTGGCAGAAGCTTGTGTTGTTGTTAGCAGCATTCTTAGACAGCCATTGTGTGCCAGACACGTGCTAAATTCTTTTCTCATGCATCAACTTAAACAAAAAGATTTATTTTAATTTTATTTGTATGGGTGTCTTGCCTGCACGTGTGTCTGTGCATCCTAGAGGCCAGGGGGTATGTCATGTTCCCCTAGAAGTGGAGTTACAGAGAGTTGTGAGCCGCCATGTGGGTGCTGGGTGTCAAGCCCGAGGCCTCTGCAAGAGCAGCAGTGCTCTCAATCATGGGGCTGTCTCTCCAGCCCCCATGTCTCAATTTTTAAAAGCTTCACAACAAATCAATTATGCGAGTGTAGTTCCACTTTCAGAGAATGCCCCGAACCACCCAGCCAGTGCCAGGACAGCTCTGCAGATCCTCGTCCCCTCCGGAGGGGTGTGCTGCCTTAGGGGGTGGGGCAATTGACCTCATGAGGCGAGTGATATGTTAAAGACACAGTACCTCAAACATGGAATATTTCGAGCTTAAGAAGATTAAATAGTAATGAGTGACATTTGAGAAGGGGTTTTGTGATGAACCCTTTCCTGCCTGTACTCAATGAAAACTCCTGTGAGAGAGCCTGGACCAGAGGATAATAACCCTCACAGCCACAGATGCTGCAGTGTGTGAGATAAACAGCTTACCCACCACCCTCACAGCCACGGATGCTGCAGTGCGTGAGATAAACAGCTTACCCACCACCCTCACAGCCACGGATGCTGCAGTGCGTGAGATAAACAGCTTACCCACCACCCTCACAGCCACGGATGCTGCAGTGCGTGAGATAAACAGCTTACCCACCACCCTCACAGCCACGGATGCTGC